>JZKD02S0893205.1:191934-211751 GCA_000966675.3 Picea glauca
TTTTTTGCAGACGACACCTCCTGATTCCTGATTCCTGGGCTCACTCATTCAGCATATCAGTACAGATTGGTAAAGAATTGGTAATGTATTTCGGCCATCAGATGCTCTTCTGACCAAACACATTAGGGGGCATCTGTTATAACCCTAAAATGCACCACACATTCTTACCTGGCATCAGGCCAACTCATGTCTCTTCCTTGCCAAAGCCATGCTGAATAAAACCTCAAAAAACCACTTAAATCAAGCAACCCACGCCCTAACCTCTCACTGGGTGTGTTGGACCACTTGATGGCCTTCTACTGCACGCGAGTGACCGCGGGCTAGCCCACTACAGCCCGCGTTTACCTAACAAAGCAAAAAATCAGGAAAGTTTCCGCCGGGATGAAGAGCTTTTTGTCAGTTAACTGGAACTCCCAGCCATGCATGGCCGAGAGTTCGCCAAAAACCCTAGCTCCTTCTAGCCTATAAAAGGAGGGGTAGGGGTACTATTCAARGGAGGAAAAAATCATAGCAAAGAAACTCTGCCAAAATTGCCAAGTCCATTATTGTCCCAACCCTTTAGCCTTTCCTCAAGCTTTAGGAGAAGTTCAAGCAAAGCAGTTGGAGAACAAAGAAGAGGAGGAGCCCAGGATCAGGATCGAGGAATGGTGGTCGGTCTCTGAAATCATTGTAAGTTGAGTCATATTGAGATTAATGAAAAAGATACTTTTCCTGTCCCGAATACATGAGTCTTATCTACGTTATTTGATTTGTGTTTAATCTCTAGCCCCCTAGTAGATCAATAGCATGCATGTGTAGTTTTGTCTCGATTGCAGGAAAGCTTTGTGGAAGGAGCAGCAACAGCAAGGGGATAAAGGCTCAACGAAGGATCTACTTCAACCATCAATAAAAAGGTTAGTTGATTATTCCCATGTTTGCATGAGAAAAGGGGTTGAGGTTTTGGGTAGAAGGTCAAAAGTTAAGTCTTAAGGGTCATGATCTGCGTACAAGTTTAAATCCCTAGCTTGTTAGTCCGTAGGGTAGAATACTTCAGCAAACTACGTACAAGTTTAAAGCCCTAGCTTGTTAGTCCGTAGGGTAGAATACCCCACAACAATAACTCAAGAGGGCTCATCAAAACTTATGCAGGTAAGATAGGCCACACTAGTAAAAATATTTTGGAAATATTATCTTTGGAAGAAGGGATTAACATAGAAAAGTATAATGACTACAACAAGGCAATAGATGAGGGTTATTTCTTTCTGATAATCAACATTGTTAAGTGTATTCAACAAGGGACTCTAATTTCTAATATCTCTTACATATAGAATCTCAAGTCCTCCCTAGAGCGAGTGGAAAAGTTACTTCACAACATCCCCGCCATTATTCCAAGCCATGTGAAGAGGGAAGCTAATAAGCTAGCATCTTGGCTAGTGAATGAGGGGGTACATTTATCCAATGACAAGTGGGATGAGCCCTACAACCCAAATAAAAAGGAATTTTTTGTGACCAATTGTCTCACTTTATATTTGTAAGATTGGAGTTCCCCATATGGGGTGTTGGGGATGGGAACCTAGGGTTCTACAACCCCCAAGAGTTGTAGGAAAAATGGCACAAATGGAATTAACAGCATGAGAAGATAGAAACATAATCAGTGGTAAGGCATAGTTGTGTCAGTGGGGATGATCACTGGAAGGAAGGTAATTTCCCCACACGGGGTGTTGGGGATGGGAACCAAGAGTGCAATAGCCCCCGAGGAACCTAGGAAAGTTCCTACAGAGGGAATTAAAATCATGAGAAGTTGGTGAATTGATCAATGACAAGACATAGTTTTGTTAGTATGTACGATCATTGGAAGGGAGGAAATGAACTCCAGGCCCAAGGCTACACACGTGAGCCTTAAGGTGCGATCACATGGCATCCTAAACTAGCCACATGTTGAGACAGGGTGTCAGTGCTCCATTCATGAGAATTAAGACAAACTGCAGTGGGATCTATTATCCTCAGCTCCATGGAAAAGTTCTGGAGGTTGGATAGTTTATCAGTAGTGAAAATAGATAATTCCTTGTTATGAATTTGGTTCAGTGGAGGATCAATAGGATTTCCTGAGTGAAGGGTGGGTAGAGACCCTCCCTTTGAGAGAAAGTGTTATAACCCTAAATTGCACCACACATGCTTACCTGGCATCAGGCCAACTCATATCCCTTCCTTGCCAAAGCCATGTTGAACAAACTCTTGAAAATCCTCTTAAATTAAGCAACGCGCGCCTTAATCCACTACTGCACACGTTGGAACGCTGGCAGGCCTACTACTGCATGCGTTGGAACGCTGGCAGGCCTACTATAGCCCGTGTTTACCTAACAAAGCACAAAAATAGGAAAGTTGCCAACGGGAAAAAAATCTATGGGTCATTTAACTGAAACTCTTGGCCATGCATGGCCGAGAGTTCGTCCAAAACCCTAGCTCCTTCTAGCCTATAAAAGAAGGGGTAGGGGTACTATTTGAAGAAGGAAAATTGTAGCGAAGAAACTCTGCCCATTTGCCAAATCCATTTGTCCCAACCCTTTAGCCTTTCCTCAAGCCTAAGGAGAATTAACGCAAAGCAATTGGAGGACAAAGAAGAGGAGGAGCCCAGGATTAGGATCAAGGAGCGATGGCCGGTCTCTATCATTATTGTAAGTTGATTCATATTGAGAATAATAAAAGAATACTTTTCCCATCCCAATGCATGAGTTATATGTGATTTGTGTAATCTATGCTTAATTTCTAACCCTCAAGTAGAAAAATAGCATGCATGCATAGTGTTTTGTTTTGATTGTAGGTTAACTTTGGAAGGAGTAGCGTAAAGAAGCGGGCAAGGCACAACGGAGGATCTACACCAAACATCAGTAAAAAGGTTAGTAGTTCCTTTCCATGCATATGTCTTGAAAGAGGGGTTTAAGTTTTGGGGTGGTAGATTAAAAGGTCATTTCTTTAAAGGTCAAAATCTGCATGCAAGTCTAGCCCTAACTTGTTAGTCTGTAGGGCATTATTTCCCAACAACAGAATTGGCGACTCCACTGGGGAAGATACTCTTTAGGGTTTTCTGGATTTAGTTGAGGTTTTTGGGTAGTTTAAAGGATTGAATTTTCTGTTTCTTTGCATGTCTGTTTTCTGTTAGGTCAGAGCTAGCAGGGAACCTGGTTCTTTATACCAATTTTTTCCTTGACTGTTGCTTGACGATAATTATCAGGACACACAGAGGTACACGCGGCCTGCAGAAGGCCTGCACATGTGTAACCCGTGCCCTAACCTTCTACAACCCACGTTTGAACGCTTGTTGTAGAGGTTTCAGTAACGTGTACGAGTCAGAGAGATTAAGAGGCAGTCCCCTCTTTCCTGTCAGAATTATACATTCTCAGGGGACTTTCTGGATCCTGTATGAGTCTTGATAGTTCACTGTCTGGTCTCAGTTTGCTTTATTGCATTGGTTATTTTCTGCAATTATTTTCCTTTTCTGCTAAAGAAGAAGCATCCAAGCCTTCAAGAGACCCTGGTTGTCAATACCAGAGGCCTTTTCCAGGTCTGGTCTACCTGTGTTTAATTTTTTCTTAGAATTCATACATACACGCGGCCTATGCAAGTGCATCCCACGGGTAACCGCGCTCTGTTATAGCTCAGCACGCGTTTGCATGCGTGTTGTTTCAGTGACAGTCGCGGGCTTGACTGGTTGCTTTTTAACCAGGGTGGGGCAGTCATCCCCTCCTGTGGTGAGAAGTGTTCCTCTCAGAGGTTTGAGTCTAGGGTGGAACTGTCAGTAGGTTAGGGCCTCTTACCCTTAGCCTGTTGTTTCTTAGTTGATTGTGGATAGAAAAGATAAAAAAAATAAAATTCTTTTATGGTTTTTAGACAAGCGTAAGAGTCGGTGCTTTCTTGATTGCCATTGTGTGTATTTTCTCTAGTTCTTTGTGATCTGTGCTTTAAGCCAGAATTTTATTTTGTTTTCTTGGTTTTGTGCTTGTCGGCATTTTCCCTTTATTGCTTCATTTAGCACTTGAATAAAAAAAATTATCTCTTTTTTCATTTTCTTCTTTGTTTGAAGATTGTGTTTCTGCATCAATAGCTAGGGAGAAGTCTTTTTGTTCATAAGTTTTTGCAGTGCATTTAGAGCATAAGTAGCTCATAGTCGAGCGAAATTCCTTTATGTTTGCTGCATGAAATCTTAGCAAAATTTGAAAAGAAAAAGAAGTCTTTCTTTGTGAAAAGTTGTTGATTTTTGCATTTAGTAAAAGTTTTTGTTTCCATCATTTTTCATTTGTTTTTGCTTTGAGTCTTTACACATCATCAGTTTCACCTTCATACCCTGTGACGTAAAAAATCCAATAAAAGCAACGCTAATTAAAATCTATTAGACTTTTTGTTTGTAGGGTTCATACACTAGCTCAGGACTAGGGCCTTGGAATAGGTTGGAGAGTAAACTCTCCAAGGCCACTAAAAACCCAACATTGGAGTCTGTGATAGGGAGTTTAGAAGTCCAGTTTCATGGAAGTTATCCGGGACCCCCCTCTAACACAGGGGCTAAACACGAGGTCGCGTAAGGAAAGGTAGTGGAGATAACCCCTCCAAAGCCGGACCAAGCGTAGTGGAGAACACATATCGAGGATTTGTTAAGGGATTCTGTCATTTTCATTTGCCACAGGGCTTCATGGGTCTAAAATTTGTTCGAGATCCTCAATTGTCTTCCATACCATTTGCTCTCGAAACCCTTGACAGGTTTCGGGCTTGATACCCTGCTCATTGTGGTCTACCCAACTATCAACTGTACCCGCCTGGTGACTGTTCGCGTGCTGGAAAACTAGTTGCCAATCTTTTTAGGGACATACACGGGTGACTGCGGGGGTATACCCCAGTACCTAGGACAGAAATCGGGCCATGCTTTGCAGAGTATACCTGGAGGGTGCTTCCGTTTTCGAGTTGCACTTGCACCGATAAGTTGCTCTAGTGTTGCTTGTTGTAACTATTCTTCAAAATAGTTAGTGATTGCTTGTCTTATCTCATAGGGGATTCTTTTTAGTGTGTGTTACTATTTGAACGTGTAGAATACCTTAGCGTGTTGTGGATCTTCTCACACAGTGGAGGATTCAGAGCTTCGTCGGTCACAAAGTCTTCTAGGCCTACCGCCAGTTATACTAGAGCCACCCCCACCACCATTAAGGTGGAAGCTAGACCAACAAGGGTCTTTCGAAGCAACCAGGTTACAAACCATTGAGCCCGAACAACTCCCGGAGGAATCAACCACCAATCTTGGTTCGGTTGAAACCCCAACCACTGATACTTGGCCGCAAGTTATTGTGCCAATTCAATTTTATGAACGTTTGTCAGTGCCTCACACAGCTATGGCAACAAATGTTGTTACCTCCTCTAGGAATTCTTCCATTCCCATCACCATTGCTACCATAGGAGAAGCATCTCCTAACTTGCCGTCATAGGTCCGAACCACTAAGATCTCGGTCGCAACTATGTCGCATAGTGGACCAACCCCATCTATCATGGCGGCCACACCTCCTTTCACACCTAGTGCGACAGACCCTCTGTTTTCATACGGTATGCCTAGTTTGGGAACAAGTCCTGCACTCACTCACTACACTTTACAGACTTTGGGTCTGGCGGCAGGGAGCTCTAACGCTCCTTTGCAAGGTCAACTCGGGGGCATTACTATCCCTTTCAATGCTTTTCCTTACGCTGGAGGTCATATCTCTCCTTCATCCCCTTCGCTTGGTGGTCTGCATCAGCAGTCCGCCAGGCAACCTGCACACACAAGTTCATTTGGAGCCGGGAGTCAAGGAACACCTGCGCAAACTTTGCCGGTAGGTTCATCACCGTTTGTCTGGAACGGGACATTCAGTAACAACACTTTCGCATCCACTATTTTCCCATCTGGGGGCACTCCCATTTTTAGACAGTCTACTCCGACACAGGGTACTATTCCTGCGCCAGGGGCACATATACTAGGACCTTGGAGCTCAGGATAGGGATTCATTCCTTCCTCTGGAATGTCGTTATGGGGTAATTCTTTCCACAGTCAATGGAACCCCGGACAGACTTCTATGCCTCTCCCATCAAGACCGACATGGGTTAATCCTTCCCAAAGTCCGTCAAACACAATGAATGCCCAAAATCCTATGTCCTTCATGAAGAATCAACCAATGATGTCTCCACAGATGCAAAATCCTTACACTGGTCAGGGCCATGGTTTCTACCAGAATCCGGGCTAGCAGCCAAACTTTTCTTGGCAACCTGGTGCCAGTCAAACTGCAGGACCCTTTTTCCCAGGCTATCAGCAGCAACCCAAACTACCATTCCTGGCGACGTTACACTTGCCAGATTTGACAAGGTTGTTAAATGATCCTATCTGTCATGATCCGCGTTGGCCTCCTATGCCAACGAAGTTGCCTTCGGACATTCCAAAGTTCAAGGCCAAGCCTAACGAAGATCCAGGTGATCACGTGACTACTTTCCATCTTTGGTGTTCATCTAACTCATTGAAAGATGACTCCGTCCAGTTGTGATTGTTTCAATGCATTCTTATCGGGAGTGCCGCGAAATGGTACATAGAGCTTGATCGCTCACGATACTCTTCTTTCGGCGAACTAGTGATGGCCTTCCTTAACCATTTCCAGTTACCTGTGAGATACGACGCTGGCACAGAGCTTCTTGCCAATTTCGAACAGATGACAGCGGACCATATCTCTGATCATATCCGAGAGTGGAGACGCCAAAAGAGTCTAATCAAAGTACCAGTCCCACCAGCATTCCTGCTTGAGTGGTTCCTTAAGTCTTTAGTACCACAATTATCCAAAGACGTCGCGAATTCAGGAGTTTTCTCCGAAGAAGATGCCATCATGAGGGCTCAATAGTTTGAGCTTATCTATTCTCAGTCGGGTTTATTGTACAACATCCTGTCGGATGCACCATGATCGATACTGGATAAAACTAGACAGAGAGTAGGACCACATGCCGATGGTATTGTTGGTTCCGCACAAACCAAGCCCGCTGAGCAATTGACAAAACAATTGCAATAGTTATCTATCCAACACTCATCAGCCAACCAGACTACTTCTTTGGCTGCTCCTCCTACCCAAACGTTGGAAGTACACTCTGTGCAGACGACTAACCCAAAGGCCACCGAACAGCCCGAAGGGAAGAAAAAACAATGCAAGAAGGGTAAGGGGGAGAAAAAACCCACTGATAATGCTGGTGAGGGCACCATGGAAAAATGGAAGGCGAGGTATCCATGCAACTTGTGTGCGGAAGACCACCCAACCCATCTATGTCCTCGACTTGCAGAGGCCCAGAAGTTTGTCACACAGCAACAGCAGGCAGTGTTGACCAATCCCTTTCAACATGGGAAAAATTTAACTCAAGCCTCTACAAGTGCCGAAGGGGGCAGCCAAGAAACCTTCCCTCCTCCAAATAATTCCTCATCTGCGAACGTATACATGGTTAGGGGTGATTCTTTAATCATGACTAGAGCACACAACTATAGTAAACCAAGCGCCTCTAAGAAGGGAAAAGAAGCCGAGATCCCATCTCTTCCTCTACAGATCGAGAAGACGTTGGGGAAACAATGACACGCATTCCAAAGGGTGCATTTAAGAAAGATTCTCACAATCCAAATGCAAGGGCTGCCCAGAATTACTCTGTGGTGGAAGATTTATCCCAAACCCCTTGTGCTATGTCCGCTTTGGAGGTCCTCCAAAGTTGCCCTACTCAGAGGAAAGCCTTGTTGACTGCTTTAGACTCTACTGAGACTTGTAACCCGGGTACCATCATGTTAGATACGACTGACTTATAACCTCGTCTGCCTTACCACGTCACATTTCAGATAGTAGTGGCTCATCCCACGAAAACTTTTACACGGAATATCTTCCGCACGGTGGTCGACGAGGGCGCTTCGACTTGCATTATGTCATTAGCTTGTTGGAAGACCATCGGCCATCCTGATTTGTCTCCATCACCTACTCTCCTCACTTCGTTCGATGGTCGTTCTTTCCGACCACATGGCATCATTCCTTCTTTCCCTGTGCAGTTAGGAGGAAAGACCATGTGCGTTGAAGTAGAGGTAGTCGATGCCCCCCTCGACTATAATCTCTTGTTAGGTTGTAGTTGGACTTATGCTATGCAAGCGGTGGTTGCTACAGTTTTCTGAGTCTTGTTGTTTCCACACGAGGGTTGGATAGTGACCATTGATCAATTGTCCTTCTCTAGACCTGACCCAGCTTTGGGGGCATCCACGGTTCCCATGATAGATAATCCTCAAGCCGGTGTCATTAACGTAGGAGTTGGTTTGTGCCCATCTTTGATGGGTACTTTCGATTACCCACCTCCTCATGACGATATCAAGTTTATATCAAGTCACCACAAGGCTGAGATTTTTCATATTTCGTCGTTCCGCATGACTTATTTTCAGGATCCATGGATTCTTCCTTCCCCATCAGCCTCGATGGATGAGACAGGACACTCCGGCATGGCCATGCCCTTGTCGGTCTCTGAAGAAGCGTACTCTTTAGTCCAGCAAGCTTCAGTTATTCCTGATCTAACTCCCACACAAGAGTGAGACCCACTTCTAGAGCCTATTTGGGCTCAGGGTTCTCTTGCTACCACCGATTCATTAGACTTAGTCTTGCCTTCTGATGAAGCCGTAATCGAAGCAATGACTAGTCCGGAAAAACCTTGGGAAGATCATCATCACAGATCATATTTCCTCCCAGCGTTACACTGAATCGAGGCAGGAGAATTCACTATCACCATGATGGGAGATCAGTCGTGTCCTATTAACCTCTCAGCTACACAGGAAACTTACACTGAGGGAAATATGGCAACTATCGCTGAAACAATACCTATCAACATCTCCCGAAACCCTGGCGTCATGGAGAATGTCTTCGTCGGAACGAATTGCTCCCCCAAAGAGATTCAAATTTAAACGGATCTTTTCAAAGAGTTTCATGACGTTTTTTCCTGGTCTTATGAGGAAATTCTAGGCATCAATCTAAAAATAGTTGAACATGAAATCACAACGTATCCTGATGCTAAGCCTGTTCAACAAAAACTTCGTCAAGTCCATCCTAGGAAAGCAGCAACCATTAAGACTGAGGTGGAGAAATTGCTCAAGGCAGGGTTCATTTACCCTATTCATTTGACTCAATGGATGTCAAACCCTATGTCGGTCGATAAAAAACAAGGCACGATTCGTGTATGTACCAATTTCCATGATTTGAACAAGGAATGTCCAAAAGATAATTATCCAACCCCATTCATTGACTAGATCATTGATGAATGTGCCAGTTGTGAAGCCTTTTTGTTCATGGATGGTTTTTCGGGCTATAATCAAATTCAAATCAAACCTGAGGACCAACACAAAATGACATTCATTTGTCCATGGGGTACATTCTCCTATCGAAAGATGCATCTTGGCCTCAAGAATGTTGGAGCCACTTTCCATCCGGCCATGTCTTTTGCATTTCACGACCTCAAACATATAGTCGAGGCCCATCTAGATGATTTGGCATCACGCTCTCGCAAGCGAAAGGATCATCCTATGCACCTCCGACTAATCTTCGAACGCTATCGCTACTTCAATATTCGCTTGAATCCCAACAAGTGCATCTTTTGTGTCACGTCAGGACGTTTGTTAGGTTTCATTGTTTCAACAACAGGGATCATGGTGGATCCTCTCAAGGTGGAGGCAATAATCCAGTTGCCCCCCCCACGCACAATCTTACAACTTCAAAGTCTTCAAGGCAAGGTGAACTTCTTATGACGCTTTATCGCCAACTATGCCGAAATCACCGAGGGATTTATGCATTTACTGAAGAAAGATGTTCCCTTTTTCTGGGACGAAGCCGCTCAACGCTCTTTCGATGCATTAAAACATGCCCTCACTACCGCGCCTCTGCTACGGCCACCTAATTATAACAAGGATTTCCTATTATATCTGGTTGCTGTAGAATCAACAATAGGCATGGTTTTAGTTCAGGAAGATGATTCGTTTTTAGAATACGTGATCTATTACCTGAGTTGAGGCCTTGTAGGACCGGAACTTAATTATTCCCATCTCGAAAAACTTGCATTGGCAACAGTTCATGTTGTCCAACGGTTCCGTCACTATGTTCTGTTTCGCAAGACCACCGTCGTTGCCGTCATGAATCCATTCCAGTACATGTTGACATGACGAGTTATCAATGGAAAAATCAGTAGATGGATAGTGATCCTCCAAGAATTTCACTTAGATTTTGTTTCAGCCAAGTCCAAGAAGTCAATGGTCTTCGCAGAACTTATTTCGGAGCTTCCGGTTGAGTCAGGTGACGTTGTGCCTGAGGAATCGCCTATCTGAGGGGATATGTTTTTGATTGAATCGTCAGACCCCTGGTACGGAGATATACTGATCTATCTCCAGACTTTGAAGTGCCCCACCTCTGCTTCTCATGATGAGCGTCGGCGGATATGCCATCAGGCTAAGAACTATCTCATACTCAATGATACATTGTATCGAAGAGGTGTAGACTGCGTCTTGTGTCGATGTCTCACTCATGAGGAGGCCGTCATAGTGCTCAACGATTGTCATATAGGAGCTTGTGGCGGTCACTTATCTGGGTGGGAAACAACCCAAAATATTTTACGAGCAGGTTACTTCTGGCCCACACTTATCAAAGATTGTATTGAGTCGATCAAGAAGTGCCATCCGTGCCAAATCTTCTCACGGAAGATGAGGGCACATCCATCTCCCATGTTTCCTGTCATCACAGTCGGTCCCTTCACTAAGTCGGGGATTGATTACACTACATGCAACCCCCCATCAGCAAGGGGGCACCGCTATATCATTGTAGTTGTCGACTACTTCACTAAGTGGGTTGAAGCTATGCCGACGTTCAAAGATGATGGAGAGACTGCAGCTCTCTTCTTATTTAACCAGATTATAGCACGGTTCGGCATCCCAAGAGAGATTGTTACTGACCATGGCAGTCACTTTCAGAACCAAATGATGTATGAATTAACATCAAATCTTGGGTTACGGTAGGAACACTCATCATCTTACTATCCCGAAGCCAATGGGCAGGTGGAAGCTGTAAACAAAACTCTTAATACTATTCTACAGTGAACTATCAACTCAGCCAAGTCGAATTGGCATTTGATGTTATACTCGGAATTATGGGCTTAGCGAACCTCAGTTAAGACTGCAACTGGTTTCTCACCTTTCTAACTCATTTACGGGCTAGAGGCAGTCTTTCCCATCAAATGTCAAATTCCATCTCTGAAATTGGCAATACAGTTACTGCTAGACACTTCTCCACTTGAAGAACGGTTAGTACACATTGAGCAGCTTTATGAACAACGTCGCGACATGGCCTTGGCCAACGAGGCTCATAAGCATAAGTTCAAGTGTCAATATGATAGGTCCATTCGTCCTCGGGTTTTTTCTGAGGGTGACCTTGTCCTGGTCTATGACCAAGATAAGGACCCCCTGGGGGCAGGAAAGTTTAAACCCATGTGGTTCATACCCTTCATTATTAAAGAGGTGTTAAAAAAGGGCGCTTATCGTTTGGTCGATTTTGAAGGGAATGCTTTGGCGGAGCCTCGAAATGGGCTCTACCTCAAGAAGTATTACTCATAGAAAGGTCATTGTGGGTAACTTTTTGTAACATATGTATAGTCTTTGTACTATTACTTTTTAATATTTCTTTTAAAAAAAAAAAATGTGTTATGGACATGTCATTGATGTTATCTTTCGTCAATATGGCAGATGTCAAGTGAGTCCTAGGTGTTCATTGGGTACGCAGACGGTGCTAGTCGACACACATGGAGGCTTGCCTCCGTAGCTTGGGTAATCTTTACACCACAGGGTCAGTTGTTATCTTTCGAAGGTATATGCTTAGGTGACACCACAAACAATGTTGCTGAGTATAGTGCAGTTATTGAGTTTCTTCGTGACGCTTTGTCATTGGGTATCTCTCATCTCCGGGTCTATCTAGATGCTCAACTGGTTGTGTCGCAGCTAAACAGAATATATCGGGTTCATGACCCAACTTTACACCGACGATTCCTTAGGGTACGTCTCTTGGAATGCAATTTTGATTATATTACATATTTTCATGTTCCTAGGAGTCTAAATCAAATCGCAGATACTCTAGCTAATCACATTTTAGATTGGCATATTGCCCACATATAAAAATATCATGAACATAAACATGTAAACAGATTTTTGCACACATAATCCATAAGACACAAAAGAGATAAAAAACCATATACAAACATCATAAAATCCTTAGAGTACATAGATGGGCGCAAGCGCCTCAAAAGTGGGAATAGTAACGAGTCACCAGGCTTATGCCCTCAAAAAATATATACAATAAGGTGCTCGTGGCACATAAAAAGTCTCAAAGTCTGCTCAGGGCCTATGGGCCCTGTTATAATCATGTACAACCTGGGCTAAATGCCTAAACAATTGGATCCATGTCTGAGGTGCCCCCACAATATGAGTCTGCATGGATGGCAGTAGGTCCTCTATCTCTGCCATGGGAACTGTGCAAGTGAGCACAGTGAATTTCCGCTCAATTCGCCTCAGGACCCTCTCGGCCTCTCTTGCTGGGAGGTTCCCTGCTACTGCTGCTCCTCCAGTGGTGGCAACTGCGGCTTCCAGGCGTGGGCGACGCCTGTTCCGTGCATAATCGGCAGGTCGCACGGGTCCCACATCTGCATCCAATACAACGTTCACCCATCAAAAACTCTGTTATACAAATAACATGATATATATATCAAACAAAAGACATAAAAATTACATATGCAAACAAAAAAAACTGTATAGGTGGATACTTACCCATCTCCTCTCGCTCCTCACCAGGAGGCACTAGTATCACTGGATCTCTGGAGAAGTCGATCCCCGCATATGGGTAGTCCTCAATAGCCGGGATCTGCCATGACAACCAAGCAAAAAAGTCATCGTTGAAGGCCTCTATGGTCCTTCCACCACCCTGTCGTGGCAGTAATGTTGCCCATCTACATACTGCGGGGAAAGTATCCAGATGTCCTCGTACTGTCAGTCGAGGACTAAAACACGGAACTCTCTCGAAGAAAAATGAACACAGGATGGTCCCAAACCCGAAGTTCCTGTGTGTCCGCTATCTGCAAGCTGTCAACTGACTCTTCATACTCTCTAGTAGTGTGGTACTCCAATCAAAAAAATTTGCATTCATGCACTGGATCGCACAGTTCATTTGTGCGCGCAAATCCTGATGCACGGCTGCTGAGCCAGTAATCCACCTAATAAGTGATAAAATAGTCTGTAGGGTGAGACCGGTAATCCTACTAACGGGTACTAAGGAAGTTCTATGGTCGGTCCCAACCTCACAATACTCAGTTATCAGTTCCGAGACTTTGCTTGGCCCCGCAGGAAACGTCTGAAAGTTGACTAGTTCCCCTCTCCTCGAGAGGCCAGTCAAAAAGTAAATGTCCTCGGTGGTGGGCACCAAGGATTTCCCCTCTAGCATGAATGTCTCTACATCAGGGTGCCAGTAATCAACCAAGGCGTTCAGTAGCCTTGGTTGTGCACACATAAATGGACACAAAAAGAATTTTACCAAACCACACTGCGTCGGCACGGCCATAACGTTCAGATCTGCAGCCACTAACTCATTGGCGGTCTCATGCTCCCTCTCCCTCCACTGAACATACATCCTGCCAACACAACAAAGAAAAGGGGGGTCAGTACTTATTTAAATCAATTTTTTCACCACGCGGGGGGGGTACCCACGGCCTGTAGAAGCGACAGTCGCGGGTACCCGAGGGAAGGATTTGCCCTGCCCATGGGTAGGGTTGTCCCTAGACAACCCTCATTTTCCTAGGGCCGACCTTTTTGAGGTCAACACCCACCCCCAAAATCAATTAAATGCAATAAATGAAGTATTGAATAGCTAGACAAGGGAGTTTATACTTACTTGGTCCAAGCAGAAGTCCGTTTCGTCCACCGTAGCTCCTGAAATCACGATCTTTGGCAAAGGGGGTATTTTGGCTCCAGAGTCAATTTCCAAATCAGCAATGGTGATAATGAGCTGCCAGCTTCTATTTATAGACTTTTTGGCCTCTTTTTATCACTTTTTTGGGCCCCTTTATCAGTTTCTTTATACCAAAAACCATTTTGAGTGATCCAGGAGTTATATGGGAGGGATTTGAGTAGGCATTGGGACATTTTTTATTGAGTTTCGAAAAATAAAAAAATAAAAATATATTGACAGTCCATAAAAAATATTTTTTCAAAAATCAACTTGAGCATATAGGGTAGGATTTCATCCCAACTGTTGCATCTCGTTGCCTTTTGTTCATATGATATAGGATTGATCCCATCCGGTTGTGACACAGAACCATCATATCTTCTCTAGAAGTGTCACAATTTGGTGGTAGAGCTTACCAAAACATGGATGCCCTAGGTAGGTCCTGGTTGCATTATGGCGTCCATGCCGTTTCTAACAACATTGTAGGCTCGGGAGTTCGTATAGTCTTTCCTGAATACAAGGTTGAGCCTCATTCGCATGGTTATTTTTTCACTCTTTATCTTACCCTCCGGACTCCCAAAACATAACGGGTCTCCTTTTAAGCCCTTTTTAGACCCTCTAAATATGAAAAGATTGTCGAGGGATCTTGTGATCTTTCATGCTCGTTCAACTGGAATAACAAGTCACGTCTGTCTGATGGTAGTTTACCCCTTTTTCGGTCTGGATGGTCAACTGTACGAACAGAGTAATAGTCTATTGAATTTCAATTCTTTAGAAGAGTATCCTCAAGTAAGATTTTATTCCTTTTTCGGGCCTGAGGGACTAAATTTACGAAAAAGAAACCCCCCCGGAGTCCATAGTTAAGCTTTTTTTAGACTCCCTAAAATTGAAAAGATCGTTGAGTGACCTTATTCTTTCACACTCATTAAAATGGTCCAGAATAACATTCCTGAAGGAGTCCATAATTAAGCTTTTTTCAGACTCCTTAAAATTGAAAAAATAGTCGAGTGATCTTGTCCTTGTCACACTCGTTAAAGTGGTTTTGAATTGACGTCTAATCGGTGCTAGTTTATCCCTTTTTCGAACTGACTAGACTATTGACGAAAAAGGTACCCCAATGGAGTTTCCTTTTATTCTTTTTCAGACTCTCTAAATATGAAAAACCACCGAGCTTCCCTTCTCTGGGCTCGTTAAACTTACATCGAAGGACGTTACCATTGTGTGTTTTATCAACCGCATTTGCATACCTTACCCATCATCCTTGTAACAGTTTGCTTCTGCGTCTTAACACCTTTGGCCACTGGAGGATTTTTTCTGAGTATCATTCCCCAAAACATCAATCTTGTCCTTGTGCCTTGAGCTTGTATGTTTGTTGTACTTGTTCCTCCATTGTAACGTAATATTCCTTTATTCTTTTTCAAAACTATCAAAAAGAACAAAAAAATCAAATATACCCCAAAAAGAGGATGGGAAAAGTATTTTCTTTATTGGCAGCATAATGAGTCACCCTTGGATGAAGCACATCTGTCTGTTTGATCATCAAACCATGGGATGTAGTACGACCTTAGGAAGATTTTTTTCGCTATATAGAGTTGTGTCCTCCACTGTTTGGTTACTCTTCCAAACATATGGAGAGTTTGCGTTGCCTCCTGCTTCGTAGACTTATGATTAACAAATATGTTGCCTGAGTCTTATCACTTGTCGTGCTATCATCCAAGGGAAGTTTGTTACTAAGCCTGAGTTGGCCCCTCTGCAACATGTCTCTTGTCTTCATACCCAGCCATCCTGAACGTCCAATCAAGTCTTTGTTCGAAATCACTGAAGCCTTCAGTCCGATCATCAAGATTATCAAGTACATAACCAATGAGTCGTCGAAGACCTCTGGGTAGTGTAGTTGTATCACTCATATTATACTCCTACCTGAGTTTTAGAAGATTTTGAAGTCGTTGCTCGAGTTCTGAAGTATAGCCATCAGGCTAAACCAGCTTCTGGGAGATGGTTACTTTATATGTATATCTTTCTGATTTCGAGATGTAGCTCCGCTGTGTATTATTCGCGGCTACTCTTTATATTTATTTGACATGGATCTACAGTGTATTTGATTGGTAGCCATGGTTCTCTTTTATCCCGAGCATGGGTATGCCCGCCTCGGTGAGAAATTTGTTATTTTGCAGATGACACCTCCTGATTCCTGATCCTCGGGCTCACTCATTCATCATATCAGTACAGATTGGTAAAAGATTGGTAATGTATTTCGGCCATCAAATACTCTTCTGACCTCACACATCAGGGGGCATCTGTTATAACCCTAAATTTCACCACACATGCTTACCTGGCATCAGGCCAACTCATATCCCCTCCTTGCCAAAGCCATGTTGAACAAACTCTTGAAAATCCTCTTAAAGTAAGCAACACGCACCCTAACCCACTACTGCGCACGTTGGAACGCTGGCAGGCCTACTACTGCACACGTTGGAACACTGGCAGGCCTACTACAGCCCGCGTTTACCTAACAAAGCACAAAAACAGGAAAGTTGCCAACGGGACAAAAAGCTATGGGTCAGTTAACTGAAACTCCTAGCCATGCATGGCTGAGAGTTCGTCCAAAACCCTAGCTCTTTCTAGCCTATAAAAGAAGGGGTGGGGGTACTATTTGAAGAAGGAAAATTATAGCGAAGAAACTCTGCCCATTTGCCGAATCCATTTGTCCCAACCCTTTAGCCTTTCCTCAAGCCTAAGGAGAATTAACGCAAAGCAGTTGGAGGACAAAGAAGAGGAGGAGCCCAGGATCAGGATCAAGGAGCGGTGGCCGGTCTCATTCATTATTGTAAGTTGATTCATATTGAGATTAATAAAAGAATACTTTTCCCGTCCCAATGCATGAGTTATATGTGATTTGTGTAATCTATGCTTAATTTCTAACCCTCAAGTAGAAAAATAGCATGCATGCATAGTGTTTTGTCTTGATTGCAGGTTAACTTTGGAAGGAGGAGCATAAAGAAGCGGGCAAAGCGCAACGGAGGATCTACACCAAACATAAGTAAAAAGGTTAGTAGTTCCTTTCCATGCATACGTCTTGAAAGAGGGGTTTAAGTTTTGGGGTGGTAGGTTAAAAGGTCATTTCTTTAAAGGTCAAAATTTGCATGCAAGTCTAGCCCTAGATTGTTAGTCTGTAGGGTATTATTTCCTAACAACAGAAAGTGTTAGTCATTGGATTAGAACATGAATGTGGGAATCTATGGCTCCTCATCAAGGGTACCTATGGGGTACTATCGAGGAGGACACTTGCCATCATGGCCTTCGACCCTTCAGCCTAGTAACGATGTCCTGACCTCAAGGGTCCAATGAGAACATTTCTATACAGCTGCCACCTTTTATGAATCCACTCCTCCTCGCTTTCAAGACCATTTGGAAGAGGTAGAAGCAACGATCCATGTGTAAAGAATGATGTCCACCATCCAGTAGGTGGCGAAATCAACCATTCACTGGTTTATGTATGTTGGGAAAAATTGTGCTAGGGAATTGAATTACATGAAGATGGTGGAAATTTACTAGAATATAAAAAATATCTTGGGCCAGATGCTCTAGACCTGGGAGGAGGCTCTGAATACAATGCAATTGCAGTTAGATGGTTAAGAAAAGTAGTGATGAATTCTCCCCTGGAATCACAACCCATTCGACCCTATATCAGACCTAGGATCGGTCTGGGATGTTGCCAGTTCAATGATTATTAGGTATGTTTTTTAGTTTTTTGATGAATTATCAAAGAAGATCAAGGTCGAGAGCCTACTACAATTCCTATTTAGGATTTTTTATTTTATTTTTTAGCTTCCAAGACTATGTTTAAAAGTATTGGAAAAACTCTATGAACAAAGGACCTATACCTTTGTTGCTGGTCTGGTTTCTCCAGTGGCAAGCCAAAAACAAAGCCTTTATGTATGTATGTTATTTTTCTAAATCAATAGAATTTTAGAATTTGTTATTACAAATAAAAAAATATAAATGCACTTCTTTTATATCCTCAATGTATAGAATGTGTGGAATTTTACAATATGTTAAGGATCCATATTTTTCAATGTTAAAAATAAAAAATCCTCGACTTTTATGTACATTAACAAGTGTCGTTGCAATGACGATGTCCCACCCAAAATTTGTTTTCCACATAAATTTGAATTCATGCATAATTTTTAATTAGAACATTGGATGTAGGCATAAGTTTGAATTACAACATTGCATGTAATCATATTGAAGATGATTATACCAATACCAAAATTGCATTATCCCATGTTCCCAAAACTTGTGTTGCACCTGAAGTGGTGAGACATTACTTTTCAAAATTACTTAAAATATATCCATTTTCACCTAAAATTTAATAAAAATGATTTATTTTTATCAAAATAAATAAATTTATATACAAATAAAATATTTTTCTCCTACATATAAAATATTATATTTTCTTCATAAAATTAAAGTCACAAAAAAATGAAACAACTACTAATAACTCTTAAAACCTTGCCTGGATTAAGGTAATATTTCTAATTTTACTTTACATAAATAAAAGTACATAAGAGTTCCCTTTAAAACTTGGCCCCTAAGACTTATTATGTAAACCCGGCCCTACGACACAGAAAAATATTGGCTATATATATAGAACCCTAAAGTATTACATTAAAAAATGAAATCCATCTTACTGTGAGGATCATAGACATTCAAGCCTTGATCGAATGCACTTTAATTTAGGAATGAAAAGTGGTGTTGTACTGACCCACTCATAGGTGAAAATTATTTATCATGCGATATGGAATGGGTGAGTGCAGGCTAATGATAGTCTCTCATGACGCGTTAGTGGCAAGGCAAACCTGGAAAAAAAACAATATGTTAACTTGGAGGGATTATTCAATGTAATTTTACAATGAATTTGAATATGGTGTAAGAATATGAAACATAAGAAATTGAAATATATTTCTAAATATAAAACTTTTATTCATAGAAATTGTGAATAACTATGTCAAATTTATTTTTTTCTAATAGTGGTATCTTATTTTTCCAACAAAATATACGGTATATGTTTTTGTTCGTGCAAGTGTTGAGTACCTTAATGATGGAATTTTGTTCCAAAACCTTGATATAAGGTATTTTTTGGAAATTTATAATATTGATTTTATATATTTTTGTAAATTATCGAAGTCAACATATCCCAAAAATTACAACATCTTTTGTTCATGCAGGCTATAAGAGGGTCTTAACATGATCAATTTTTATTTTTTAAGATCGTAGATATTAGTCTCCTCTAGTGTCACATATAAATCGATCGATAAATAGTTAAGCTGAAAAAGACTTATAGCAGAAATAAGAGAGGTATGTATTCTAGGATTTTAATATATGTCAAGACAAAAATAGATTAAAAATAGTAAACATTACTAATTTAAAAAAAATTGTATATTTGGAATCTACACAACCAACTCTATCTGTGTTTCTAGTTTTGTGAATATCTTAACTATGTAGCCTATAGAAAAATAATTTCAAAAATAGAGATGTGGAGCGGAATTCATAAAAATAGAGGTTTTCATGTATTTTCAAAACGAACCACTAGGTTTGTCATCTTGAACCTAAATCTGAGGAAACCAACTAGGCAAACATGTATGATAGAGTTGTCACTCCCACTCAAAAAAAGAATTGAAATTGAAATAACGTGCATGCACTTTAGAACGCATGCACGGTCATAAAGTGCATGTGTGTTCCTAATGCATGGATGTTTTCCTAAAACGTGTGTGCATTCCTAAAGTGTGTGCATGTTTCTAAAGTGCGCATGCA
>JZKD02S0893217.1:0-10354 GCA_000966675.3 Picea glauca
AGTAGGATCCCTCTTCTACTAATGTTCAAGCTCTATCTACTTCCCATTTTGAGGCCACATACACCTCCACCCCTTGAATCATCCTCCAAGAGGGTAAGTCTCCTCCCAAGAATAGATTCATTTCTTCCAATGAAGAGACTTCACAAGTTTTTTCCTTGTTGGTTACCCAACATCTCCACATATTGTGATCCTCTACTGCATCTGACATCAAGCACATGTACAATGTATAATTTTTTATTTCTTTTGTTTTGGTTTGGTTTGAAAAAAAAATATTGATATATGCCTTATGTTTGATTTCCCATGTTTTTCATATAGTCTCTAACACTTCTTTACAAATTGACCTCATTGATGGTGCTAGTGGTTAGACACATAATATAACCTTAGTCATGTGGTCTATTTACTCACCTTCATAGGTGTTAATGCTCCATTCCAAATTTGTTTACAATAGTACTTCAATTAAGAATCGGGTCAAATGTAATGTGGGGATTGGTTTACTTGCTGACGTGATTTCCCTTCACATACATCATCTCCAACTACATCTAGAATCCTAGCTACTCATTGAACAATTGAAAAAAATGATGTTTGTGAGCCTCGCCTACTTAGGAAATTTCTAGGGTTTAGACTTCGATCATGACAATTGGATACCACTAAATTTATCCATGTTCCAAGAATTCACAATTATCATGTAGATAATTTAGCAAATCAAAAATACAAGATTTGTTACATCATGCATTAATGATAATATAAAAAAATACACATGTGAAAAAATCATGTTGTTTCCAAACCATTCCAATCATACAAAAGACACATCCCAAGGTGCATGGCGTAACATCATATATACATGTATATAGTTTGTACCTAAGTTTCTCCAATATACAGTACATGTCAATACAAAAAATTGGGGCATTGTTCTTACTAACAAACATAAGCATCAACATATCCCCAATTGTGGAGAAGGAAATTTAAATACATCCTCTCCCCCATGAGGTGGGGCCCCACCACCAAAACCCCCTCACCAAATTAGACCATCTCTAATGCACTATCTCATATGATTTCTCCTCTCCTTTGGGATGCCTATGTATACCTACATGTATTTGTCTGCTAATATTAGTCAATCATCCTTTGGGATCACCTATATATATATAGTAATAGTAGAGACTCCCCATCATAGCATGTAGTTACTACTCATGCCTCACATGTTGGGTTATTAGTCATGGCCCAAACTCACCCCCTACCTACCTATGCTTCCCATCCATAATTGGTGTTGAAGGTATCCTTAAGGATCCTTTTGAAACATGTTTAACCATAAAATTATTGATTAAGATCTTTTCCATCAAGTTTGTTATGTCCACCATGCTCACATCCTCACCAAGGACTATCTTAACCCTTTCTTTCCACATTCTCATACACTTCCTTTGTAATTTTCCCCTTGCACCGTTATGTTCTAGATGAATTTTGTTATTTATAGTATCTTCATCACCTTCGTTGGTCAATTCCTCTCTAGGTATAGAGAATCAAACCCTCCTCTTAGACTATTCTCTTGCTCAATATTTCAACTCTCCCAACCTCTCCAATACCTCACACAATTCTAGAATGATCTCTCCACAAACTATGGTATTTTTTCCTCTTCCTTGATCCCTTTTCCATTTACTCCAACCTTGAATGCATAGCATTCAATCATTGGTAATGAATTGCAACATACCCTCCTTGCATCAGACTAGGCCTTGGCATCTAGTATGTAATATGGGCCATAAACCTTTGATCCATCTCCACAAAACTTTCAATTTTCTAAAGTTATGGATCGTTCTATATC
The DNA here is from genome assembly GCA_000966675.3 of Picea glauca. Classification (NCBI taxonomy): domain Eukaryota; kingdom Viridiplantae; phylum Streptophyta; class Pinopsida; order Pinales; family Pinaceae; genus Picea; species Picea glauca. The sequence goes on from JZKD02S0893217.1 coordinate 1,814, forward strand.
CACCCCTAGACCTTTGTGATTTTGTCATTAAAGGTCATTGACTCCTTCCATATCTCTCTCAATTCATCCCTTGTATTGAATATTAACTTTAGGATGACCTCCTCCCGATCTTCAAAAAAATCCACTAGCTCCTCCTCCATTATGTCTCCCCCTATTTTTTTGGGCAAGTTAAATATAATTATTTATTAAAATAAATAAATATATATATAATTTCATGCACCATTACTAGAATGAATCTAACCATCAACTAGTGTAATTCAATTTCCAATAACCATATGTAAGCAATTCATTTTTATGTTGAATAGATATAATGAAGATAAACGGAAAACATAACTATTATAATTTCAATATTTAATATAACAAAATCAAATGCAATCATTTTGTCCAACTCAAATACTATTTCTATTTAAATATTAAATATAACAAAATCAAATATAATCATTTTATCCAACTCAACTACTATTTCTATAGCTACTAGCTTTACATTTACTTATATGGGAATTCAATAGAAAATAAATAAATTTTTGGAGTTCAAGCTCTTCCATGTTGCTATCCATTGTTACTACTTCATCACTATATGAGTGTGTGTGTGTTTGTGTGTGTGTTATTTGTTGAAGGCAAGATAATTAACCATTTACATGAGGTGGCATCTACCTCACACAATAGATTAAAATAGATAATAAGAAAACAAACTACACAAGCCCTTATGAAAGAGAACCTTCCATTGAGTGATGGCCTCTTCTGATGGATAGATTTATATGTCTTCACATCATTTCCTCCTTGGGCATGGCCTTACAAGGGTGGTTCCCTTGTAGATTGATATTTTGACCCCTCTTTGAGAGTTAATCCCCCCAAATTGGCCCAAATTGGGTCGATCATGTCGAGTCCTCCTTGAGGGAGAATCTTGTCTAAATTTTAGGACCAATCTAATAATGAACAACACATTAAATTGAAAAACATAATGTTTTAATAGCTTATCAATGTGTTTCTATAAAACAAAATCTAAGACTACTTAATCTACTTGAAATTCCATATCAACATCAAGCAATCAAATCTGGGATGGCAGGTGCAGGGGGGTCAGGTTATTCACTATCACGGAGGAAATTTAGTGGCATTATATTCTTGGGGTCTATGTAGTCTTCTCTAATAACATTTTCAAAGCATATACTTTGTGGGAAGGTCTCAGTCGCCAAAGAAATAGGAATCCTCAAGATTTCTATCTTGGGTGATTCAATGCTATTGATAATATCACTTATCAAAAAAATTATTGTTGGGAAAAATATATTTATCGATAACATGTATCATTCACTCACCCCTCTATCGGAATTTGAAGAATAATCCTTGTACCATAAAGCATGAGAACAATTCATGTGTTGATCAATGGGATAAATAAGGGACAAGCTTGGAAGAAGGCATAATTAAAATCAATGGGCTAAGAAGGAAACTCCCCTTCCCTTAATTCATATGAGCAACACTTTAATAGGAATGGACAATTGGCAAGGTGTGGTAACCATTATTGTTGTGTTCACATGGCTTACACAATGACTTGACAACGTAGTAGTTGGATTCATTTATTTGAGTTTTTGTGAGGTTAAGCATACACACTTGGGTATGTGCATGTCAAGCCAAGTATTGGGAAGAAATCGTAACTCCACATTGATATTCATTGCATTAGCTTGTAACTCAATAAATACAAAAAAATATGACAGTTGGTCTTCTCAAACGCATGACTCTTCCTATCACCTATGACTCTTAATATGTACATTATAGTTACAATAATACAATCATAATGATTGTGTGTCCAACATTCCCCCACCTTAATTCGAAGGAGTGTGTGTGACTCCAAGCATCATTTTGAACTTCTCAAATTTTTATCTTCCAAGCACTTTGGTAAAGATGTCCTTAAGTTGTTCATTTGTGGAACAATGTCTCAAGTGAATATTCTTGGCCTCTACATGATATCGAATCAAGTGATACTTTGTGTTGATGTGCTTAGTTCGATCATGGAATCTAGGATTCTTGGCCAACTTGATTGCAGAAGTATTTTCAACTAGAAGAGGAGTAGAGTTTACGTGTTTCTCTTGCAAATATTAAAGTATTTATGTGAGCCACACGATGTCCTTTGTTGCTTTTGTAGCTGCCACATATTTTGCCTCTATTGTGGAATCTTTTGGAACTAATTGTTTGCATGATCTTCGGGAGATAGTTGTCAATCCAAGAATCATAATATATTTTGAAGTTGATACTCCATTTTCCTTATCCCCAACAAAGTCTGAATCAGAATATTTGATCAGGTTGAAGTCATTCACCTTAGAGTACCTCTATCCAAAATCTTGAGTTCCTTTCAAGTATTTTAGAACTCTTTTTGCAACAAACCAATGCCCTTCATAAGGATTTTGCATGAACCTAGAAAGAACCCCAACAAAAAATGAAATGTTTGGTCTGGTGGTAGTAAGATAGATAAGACTTCTCACAAGTTGTCTATACTTGTTTGCATCCTCAAATTCATTCATTTCTTTTGATGTGAGTTTCAAGTTCTATTCCATTAGAGTAGAAACAAGATTACACCCATCCATGCCAAACATGTTCAATAGTTCTCCAATGTACTTATTTTGAGAGATGAATATGTACTTTGGATTTTGAATCACCTCAATGCCCAAATAGTAGTGAAGATGTCCCAAATATTTCATCTTGAGGCCTTTCTTCAACTCTTTCTTTATGGATGCAATGTAGCTTTCATTTTTCTTTGTTATCAACAGATCATCTACATATACTACAAGATATACAACCATTTTTCCAACTTTCTTGAAAAAAAAAGTTGCATGATCAAGATTGAAATGCTTGAATTCAATTTCAGAATATGCTCAGTTAAATTTTCATACCATGATCATGATGCTTGTTTCAAGACACATAAGGATTTGATGAGATTGCATACCTTATGTTCTTGCCCCTTCACAACAAATCCTTATGGTTGAGACATGAACACATTATCTTTCAAGTATCCATTCAAGAAAGTGATCTTCACATCCATTTGATGAATTTTCTAGCCAGTTTGTGTTGCCATGGAAAATAGAGTATGGATGGTATCTCATTTTGTTGTGGGGAAAAAAGTATTCTCATAATCAACACCTTCTTTCTGTGCAAATCATTTTTCCACGTGTCTTATCTTGTGTTTGTCAAGTGATCCATTTGATATGTACGTGCTCTTGAATACCCACTTGCAACTGATTGGTTTGGTTCCAAATGGAGGATCCCCCAACTTTCATGTCCCATTTTTTTTATGAGAGCATCATATCCCTTCTACATGGCTTCTTTCCATTCATTATGAGAAGTGGCTTCTTCAAAGGAAGTCGTTTCAATATTAGTAGATAAATTCAACTCACAATCATATGAAACATCAATGTAATCTACATCACTTGAGTTTGAATTATCTACATCACCTCCATCTTGTCTTGAGGACAATTTGGTTCTTGTGTTTCTCACCTCATCAGGATGAACAGTTTCAATTGTTTTTGCAAGCCATTTTGGTGGACCTTTCCGAGATGGTCCGGGTTGCAAAGATGATTGAGATGGTTTTGAGTTCCCATCAAGCCTCAATTTTTCAATCCTCGCAATCACATCATCCAAATGAACTTCGGGCTATGGTGAGGTGGTAGGAAATTCTTCATGAGGGGAAAATGGTGTTTCAAAAGGAAATTACAGAGATTAACCCAAGATAGGGATCCCCCCGTCAAGATGTGGAATCTCATCATAAAATTCATGATATGTCTTTACACAAGTGAATATGTCCAGATGATCAAGTTGCCTTGACAACAGTTTTGTCTTTCTTGGTGGATTCAAGAAAGATCACATATCTGGAAAGGATTAATTTCTTTTTTGTATCATATTAAAGACGATGCCCCTTGGTGGTATTTGAGTACTCCAAGAAGATGCACTTCTCACTCCTTGCATCAAGTTTTCTTCTTTTCTCCTTAGGAATAAAGGCATAGCAGGTGGAACCAAGACCCTGAGATGCCTCACCGAAGGAATGTGGCCATACCACATTTCATAAAGAGTCTTGTTTTTAAGAGCATGATATGGACATCTATTTTTGACATAAACTGCACATAGAACTTCATCAACTAAAAACATCAATTTAACATTCTTGAAAAACATCATGGAACGAACCATATTTAGGAGTGTCCTCTTCATTCATTCAGCTACACCGTTTTGTTGGGGATTGTATGGAACTGTGGTTTGATGTTTGATCCCTTATTGGTGAAGGTAGCTTTCAAATTCATTATATGTATATTCTCTTCCATTATCAATGTGAAGAGATCCAATACGATATTGAGCTTCATTTTGAATCCATACATGAAAAATTTTAAATGTTTCAAAAGCTTGTGATTTATCTTTCAGTAAGTACACCCAACACATCCTGGTGTAATCATCAATAAAATACATGATATATTTATTTCCATTTGCAAAAGGAAGAGGCATAAGGCCGCACAAATCATAATGAATCAGTTCAAGTTTTTTGCATGCTCTAGAAGCATAATCATGGAATGGTTGTTTTCTATGTTTTCCAAGGATACAAGCATCATATTGTTTCACTTTCCTAGGATTAGTAGGCAGAATAGAAATGTCATTCTTTCTCAATAAATGAAGACTGTCGTAATTGATATGACCAAATCTAGCATGCCACAAAAGAATAGATAGAATTATACCTAAGTGATGATAAGAGAGGTATGCAGCAGTGTGTGTATGGGAAGATGTGCCATTCAAATTTATCAGTCTTCCATCTTCCATTCTGGTCATAACAAGCATGTTATCGTAATCATTTTGTATTTCAACTATGTCATCGATCATATGAACAGAGTGGCCTTATTGTTTGATGTGAACAAGGGACAACAAGCTCCTTTTTAGATCAGGAAGATAGAGCACATTATGTAGAAGAAAATATGGGAATCCATGAGTCTAATGGTATCCATTCCTGAGGGTTTGAGGCTGGACTTGTCTACAAAATACACTATGTCATATACATTGTCACTAAATTCTACGAAAATCTCTCCAGAATTTCATGTGAGAGGTTGTGCTTGTGTCAAGAAGCCATGCATCTTTCCAATGAGTATATAAAGTGTTAAATAAGTATTATGTTACTCCTATATTGCAATGAGCAACAATGTAATGGGAAGATTCAAGTGGATTACCTTTTGCTAGTTCTGAAGGTTTACCTTTTTCTCTTTCTTATTATGTATGTCTTCTTTGATCTTAACCATGGAACTCTGTAGTCATCTGCTTCATGTGACCCATTCTTTTTGCAACATGTACAATGAAGATTGGATCTATCACCTTGGTTGTGTCTACCCCCCCTGCCCCTAAAATTATTTCCTCCACGTCCATATCCTCTTCTACTACTTTCTCCTCTGGAATAATCATTGCAAGGTAAACAATCTCTCCAATTGAAGGATATTACTTATTTCCAAAAGCTTTCTCACATTGTGCAACTTCCTCCACCAACTTGTCAAATGTGATGGATTGCATTTGACCACTTGCTTGCAACAACTCAAGGTATTGAAAATATATAGGGTAGAGGGCCTTAATGAAGGTTGTGAGTGGAAGGTCAATATTCACTTTAGTGGCTTTAATTTCATGCATTATGGCCTTGATTTCTGAAGCTAAAGCCATAGGGTCATCATTCTTCAACTCTAAGTTGAAGAGCTTCAGCATCGTAGAGACCGCAACATAAGTCTTATGGTCTTTGTCTTCCCATATTTCATGTTCTATGTTTGAGGTCAAAATGACTAGTATGCTACTAGGTCATCTACTCTATTTTCTACTCTTAGATTCTGAGATATCTCCTTCTTTTGATTGTGCATCTGCTTCACAAATCCCTTTCCATGGATCATTTTCCATGGGTCATTGAAGATGTGTTTTTTATCTTCCTGTACCATTCTCTATAGTCATCCCTGCGAGTGAGCAACCATTCTCTATAGTCATCCCTGCGAGTGAGCACTACGTCGACAATGGAGATGAGAGAATGTATTATTTTGCTTTCATGCACACGTAGCAAGGTAATGATATTGCACCAAAAATACAATATTGTTGCACCAAAAATATAATTAGGCTGCACCAAGAATACAATCAGGTTGCACCAATAAAAATTGACAATGGAACCAAGAGAGTTCTCAACTAGTGAAGGAAACCTAGGAATGAGCCAAGAACGATGATGTGCACCAAGCGTCGTGAGTGTTCTTGCATATCTTCTTTGAGGAACCAATATAGCTATTAAAACCGACCAGCATTAAAATTCAAGAGCAGCGTCCCATCCGTATCACTTAAAAAAATCAATGAGTACCAATGGTCTTGGCGAGTTCTATATTGAGATAATCAATGGGATGTGAATAATACTGGAGTGATGGTTTGAATTAGAGGGCATGTAGATGAGCTGGAGTGTGAAGTCGTCGACTTTATTACCAAACTAGACTGCATGCATAGCACCACAGGTTGCACGACGTAAGGATTAGGGTTTTGAGTGGAATTACCATGGGGTAAAAAATGAACGGGCTGCGTGAGATTCAAAATACGCACCTACGGGCATAGGGTTTGTGAGTGTGATTTTGATACACTAGACACAACTAGAGACGCAACGTAGAGACACAACGTTGGACGCAGAGACGCAACAACGAGTGTAGGGTTTGTGAGTAAGAGTATTCTTGCAAAGAGAGAGAGCGTGGGACAAGCAGCGAAATAATGGAGCGCACTGTTGTCGAGCAGCGTTGGTATGGCAGTCACTAGGATGGAGCTCAGTGTTGGAACGTGGGAGCCAATGTGAGGTCGAGGTGACGGGTCAGCGAGGTAGTTCTAGGGCGAGGTCAAGGTGACGAGTGAGCGTGATTATGAGAGAATTAGGGTTTCGTGTATGTTTGCAGGAGCAGTTCAAGAGGGAGCTAAGTAGAGGCACGTTAGGGTTACATAGGTTAGCACTTAGGGATGACCAGAGAATCGAATCGGTCAGACTGGAATCGACCAGAGCGCAGAGGGTAGAAGGACAGATAAGGCAATAGGCTGGAAAACTCCAGGGAGTTCATGGAGTTAGACCAGTTATCTTGTAACGCAATAAATAAATAAAAAATATGACTGTTGGTCTTCTCAAACTCATGACTCTTGATATCACCTATGACTCCTCATATGTATATTAYAGTTACAATAACGAGAGTGTGAAATAGAATTTCATGGTGTAATGGATCTGGTCTTGAAGTTCCCCTGTGACATTGGGGTATGGTGTTTTCATCTAAGGTTTCATCAATTTGAATTACACTCTTGTTGTTAAACTTGTGACAAAAAATTGTGAGTGTTGATTTATTTGTCTTTTTGGTTGGGAAATCATGGATTCCTCTTGGAGCAATGTTAAACACATTCTCAAACAGCATGAACACATTCTCAAACAGCATGAGGAAATGGTCCAAGCCAATTGTTTGGGCATTCAATAAGTTTCAGGTAAATTAGGGGATGTGGTTTCGACAGCCAGCCTGGAGATGGAATGTCAACAATTAAGATCATTGGTTTTGTCTCAGAATTCCCATCCAACCTCAATTAACGAAGCATTTGTAACTTCACGCCTTTGAATATCAAAAGACAAGCARAGGGGTCAGGATTTAGTTCCAATGGACGTCAAAGAAAATACTCCTTCTCATAGGGGAGTGCAAGAAGTTCCAGCCAATGAGTCTACCCACCGTTGATGTTTTACAAAGTTATATTTTTGTTGGCCAAACTACATGGGCATATTATAGGAAGGTTTATGTAATTTTCAGTGTGTTAGCAGTAGGGGATTGTATATGAGGTGATCCAAATTTTGTAAATCTTTTTGAACTTGTTGATTCACTTCGATGCATCCCTTATATAATATAAAGTTTTTAGTTTTACAAAAAACATCAAGCAATCAAATCTAGGTGTCTGGAAAGATCATACTACAACAATTGTGCCATGAATCCATACGAGTATATATATATATATATATATCACTTAAGCAAGATAATAATAAGATCACATGAACCAATCCTCAACCAACAGAGAGGGAATCACACCCAAGAATCAATTTTCCACCCAACCAATACATCCACTTTCATAAGTGTTTTCCCCCACATTCCCTCCCAACCCAATCAAGGCTCAATTCCAATGATGATAAGGACCACCGTATGTAAATCACACTAAGAATAAATCAACAAGGTCATACAACCAATTTTAGCTCCTCAATAAAATCCCCCTGACTATGGTGCTTTCTCAATCCTATAAAGATCTTACAACCACTTTTAGACCCTCGACAGTGGTGTCGCAAGGATGCATAACCCATTATAACATAATGTCAATATCACTTCCTAGAATCACCAACTCTTTCTTGATTAAAAAATCACCATGAGTTCCCCTTAGTCACCCCCTCCCCCCCNCTCAATAAAATCCCCTTAACTATGGTGCTTTCTCAATCCTATAAAGATCTTACAACCACTTTTAGACCCTCGACAGTGGTGTCGCAAAGATGCATAACCCATTATAACATAATGT
>JZKD02S0893228.1:0-14056 GCA_000966675.3 Picea glauca
CATTTCATGGTTAATAGTTTATTTGATTAATGAATACGATTAATGAACATTACATTAATGTACAAGAACATGAAATATTTGTCAAAATATAGACTAACCTTCTAAGCCATCGACAGTTTAGTGGTAGGAAAGAATATATGTCACCATTATGAAAGCAAGAGGGTTGAATATGGAAAGAACTTTCTCCTATAGTGCCACTGAAATTAGATTTGAATTTAAAAATATTTGTCAAAATACCAACTAAACTTCTAAGCCATCAAAAGTTTAATGATCTTGGAACCTTTCTCTCAATAAATTTCAATCATTAAGGTTTAATAGACCAATGATAACAAACTTTAACCACCACCACCATCAATCATAATCATCATATATAAATAAAATTTAAGATATACATTGAAATTTCTATTTGTGGTGGGGGTTGAAATACTTTTGTTAATAATGTTTATTTTTTTAATTTTACTTCTTAAGGCTATATTACTATATTAATTTACACATCTCCCTCTTACAAGGATGTAAAAAGCACATATTCGAGTAATAAGAAACTTAATGTGAACATTATGTATGGTTTAAATTGAAATATTTTTTTATTATTAATATTTTATTTAAATTTCACTTTTCAAGTTCATATTGAGTATAGAAATAATTATAAAAAAAATCCAAAATAGTTTTAAATTCAAAAAGTTTAATTAAGTTACTAGTGATAAAACCCTTCATTTTTATAATTTTAAAATGATTTTGATAGAATATAATATGCACTTAGAGAAACAATAACACAATATGACTACAAAGCAGCAGTTGATTATGATTTTGTTTAAATTTCAAAATGCCCATCTCAATACCCATATTATGTGCTAAACATTATTAAAAATAACCATTTAATAAAAAAAAATGTTATTGGAAAAATAATAGTTGTTATTTAATGGTAAGCTTAGTATTCTTATTATTTTATGGGCTTGAATAAAATTGTAAATGAACTGATCTTTCAAGTTGGGATAAGAATAAACTCCTCTTTGAAACTCTTGTTACACCTGTTATTCTTTATGGATGTGAAGTGGTTGTAGTATCTCTCGTGAATCCTAAAGAAACATAGAGAAAATACAAAAGAACTTTGTAACCTATAATCTCAAAATTAAAGGAAATACACCCTATCCCATCCTCCTCTTAGAAACAAGCCTCTCCCCCATTGAGAGGATGGCTATGACTAGATACCTAATGTATAAGAACATGTTAAACAACATGGAAGACAAGAGGCTACCTAAAATTGGTTCAAACTCAAGTCATAACCACCATTGACTCAAGCGAGGATGGCATAAAGATGCCNAAAAAGTTGCACTTGCTAAATTTGGCATAGAGATGATGTTCTCTTAACACTTGAAGCACAAGTCTAAGATGTTCCTCATGTTCCTCTCTATTCTTGGAGTAAATTAATATATCGTTAATAAAAACTAGTACAAATTTTTCTAGGAATTTGCTGAGCACATTGTTCATCAAGCACATAAAAGTGGCAGGGGAATTGGTTAATCTGAATGGTACTACCACAAAATCATAGTGACCATATCTCGTCCTGAAGGTAGTTTTGTGGATGTATTCACTCTTGATTCAGACTTGATGGTATCCAAATCTCAAGTCAATCTTTGAGAAGATGGAAGCACCTCCCAATTGATCGAACAGGTCATCGATCCTGGGTAAGGGGTACTTGTTCTTTATGGTTACCTTGCTTAGTTTTCTATAATCTATGCATAGTCGGAGGGTACCATCTTCCTTCTTTACAAAAAGAACTGGTGCTCCCCATGGAGACACGCTGGGCCAGATATAGCCTTTGTCCATCATTTCTTTTAGTTGTAATTTAAGCTCAACTAGCTCGGGTGTGCTCATCCTGTGAGGTGTCCTAGACACTAGCACTGCTCTCGGTGCAAGTTCTATCAAGAAGTCAATGTCCCTTCTCGGAGGTACACCCGATACCTCTTCCAGAAATACATATCTATATTCTCTTAGTGTGGGGTCGTCTTCGAGGCTTGGTTTGTCATCTTCAATTGATTCCAACATCTGTATCGCATAAAGTATACATCCCTTTCTGCAATACTTTCTCATTTGAAGGGCTAATATTCGTCTCACCGAGACAGGTTTTTGGATCCCTCAAAGGGTTATCCTTCTTCCTTCTTCACCTACACATTCTAAATTTTTATGGTAACAATTCAGTCTAGCTTTATATATGGCTAGCTATTCCATTCCAATCAACAAGTCATATGATCCTAGGGGTAGTATGTTAAGGGTTTCTTGGGTGGGGAATTCACCCATAGTGAATCGACAAGCTGGTATGACCTCCGCTACCTTTCTTTTGGTTCCAATGGCTAAATATACCAACCATGGCTTGGTGTGTTTATGTGGCTATAATTTACACTTATCAACATCCTTAGGAGCTATATAACTCAAATTTGAACCAGGGTCAATTAGAATAGACACTAGATGGTTGGTGATCATACCTTCCATCTCCACCACTGAAGCTTGGTGGTCAGCTTGTTTATTATCCAAGGATGCATAAATTTGTGACACACTCCTGGCCACATCATTGATGGTGGTATCTTCTTGAACATTGTAAATTCTCTGATTGTTCTGTTGTTGGTGCGGGCAGTCCCTCAGTAGATGTTCTTCTCCACAACCCCAACATTTCAAGGGTTCTCTCTTTGGGTTATCAATCTTTCTTGGGGTGAATCCAGATGTTTTATTTCCACTCTGGGAGGGGAAATTCTGCTGGTGCACACTTCAGGTTGGGAAGCTCATCCTTGAGTCCTTTTTATAGTTTTTAAATCTTGGGGAATTAAACCCTTTTTTCTAGAATCCTGAACTATTCTTCTGCTTCCATTTTTCGCGAGGTTCTGTCCAATGCCCCAGCTATTCATAATAATATCTTGCCTTTTGGATAGTGTCTTCTAGGGTCTTTGGCTCATCAAACTCAATCTTGTTCTGATAGTCCTTAGGTAGTCCACTAATGAATCATTGCACCTTTTCCTTCTCTGGTTTTATATAGGGTACGTACCTCAGCAATTCGAGGAATTTGCTGACATATTCCTCTATGGTGTGTTGCCCTAGTTTGAGTTCAAAGAATTCTTTAGTATTTTCGTCGAAATACTTTTCCGACAGATACTTCTTTTTGAAGTATTTCTCAAACCATTCCCAAGATAGGTCCTCTTCGTGAATCCCTTTTACATTCTTAAGGTCTTCCCACCAAATGGAAGCCTTTCCATTCAAGTTGAAAGTGGCTACTCGAGCCTTCAAGTTTTCTAAGAAGTCATGGACTCTAAAATACTTCTTTAGTCCAAGCAGACAGGCCTCCGCTTCGTCCCCTTTCTTGATTTCACCGTTGAAAGAGGGTGGTTTGGCCTTCTTGAATTCTTTGAGATTGTGACTCTTGGAATGTTTTTTCTTCTTCCATTTTCTTTGGGAATAAGAACTAGTTCTGCTACTGGAAGATCCCTTCGAGTCGACAGTTTCCTTTCCAGAGGAATCGTCCGATGCTTGTCCCTTATCTTTGGGGTGGACCTTTCTCGAGGTGCTCTTCCCAGTGTTGCCACTTAAAAGACCACGTTTCCATATCTCAAGTGGACTTTGAATTTTCTTTGTCTGTCGTTGGTCCGCGTGACTGGTGTCAGGTTCATGCTGCAATTTTCTTTGTATGTCAGATAAACTCTACAACAAGACTACATTAATTTCTATCATCTTATCTTTCTCTTTTATCAACCTCTTGTTGTCGACCTTGCAGCTCTATAGTTCGACCATGAGGCTTCTCACAGTCTCAGCTATATTAGGAAGGGTCTCTACTGCTCTCCTTTCATCAGACTCTTCGTCTTTGTTGTGGAAGCCATCCCCCACTTCATGGTAGTCACCATACTATGCGTCTGCAGTCTCTCACGGTTAATTGTCCGCTTGTTATGCAAGAAAAACACTTGTTGTTAGTCAACATTATATTCATTCACAATCGGCGCATAATTCATATTTTTCAAATGCATACACACAATAGGAATTTTCATTCTTAACTTCGGATTTTGCTAAAGGGGTTTAAGATTGAGGGTTACTCCTTTTAAGAGTAATTCAAATGGAGTTTCTGCGCAACTCATTCATGAGCCCAAGTAGGCCAAATGTTGTAACCATGCTTTGATACCAATTTGTCACACACCCACTACAACAACTTAGATTTTTTGTCTTTTTCTTTGAGGAAATATAGAATCCTTGAGACTTCTATGGGGCCTAGCGCAGACCCTCTCTTCCCTTATCCTCCTCCAAACAACCACAAGCTGGCCTTAGCACAAGTTCCTTTCGCAACTCATGAGTTAGGAATCAAGACTCTCGACTACCCTTTCTCCAAACACCAATACTCGAGATACTATACAGGTATGGCTCCCTCCTCACTAGCTCCTACTACATGTAATCGTAGGCTAGGCCAAACACTAGCACCACTCACAACCTTTCCAATTGAGGTGTTGAGCTCTCGTGTTCCTCCTTCATGAATCCCTAAGACACGAGAGTTCAATGTTGTGTGGAATCTACCAAAGCGATGCGCACATGCCACTTGTCAACCCCGCTATACTCTTCTCACGAGCTATGTCACCACCGCCCATCACACGAGACCTCAACTCTCGACGTTTCTCGGCCTTAGTGATCAAGGTGCAACTTCTTCATCCTGCGAAACCCCGAGCCATGATAATTCAATAGTGGGTTGACTCTTTCCCAGTGTTACATGTGTGCATCACCTATCACCCATTCCCACCTTTCTCTGGGCGCTTGTTGTTATGCCACTTGTCAACCACGCGGTCCCCACTTAAAGATGGGTCACATGTTTGCAAGAGCCCTCAGTTCTTGGCACTTCATGACTTCTACACTAGAAAATAAACTCCCTCAATTTCTGAACCCCTGATAGGCGATAACCTCGAATGTTCTGATCCAATGGTTCTCCTGTGCCTTCGATCCAATGGTCACGGTCACATCGCGATCTCACGAATTGTGAGTTCAAGCATCCCTACACTTGACCACTCCAAGTCATGAGTCAGCGAAATGATACTCTCCTATCTATACAAAGGCTAAGATCAATGGTCAATAGGGCTCAATTAGATCCTTGGATCTATGGTCCAGGATCCCATCGCTACATGCGAAGGATGAAAGGGTCTAGGTGTTAACGCCTATGCTCCTTCTCTAGATCCATTGGTCTCGACAGATCTGGGGTATTCCCGAAAGGATTCTGACCATACGTCTACCAAATGATAGGGTATTCTCTCTTTCTATAATTGGGCTCGCTATCCCTTTTGAGCTTGAATCACGAAATTCAACTTCTCGGGGATTCAAACTCCCATGACTCCGAGACCTTAGAGAGCTATCCTTCCTTGTATAATATTTCTAGACCCGAATTGCATGAACCTTCAAATAGTTCTTGGGAAATCGTCCTAAATCTTAGTTGAGTCTCTAGGTAAAGGTTCGGCACGGTTCCATGGTTTATGGGGTAATCCCTGGGGAAGAGTACTCTTGAGGAGCCTTCCCGGAATATTACGAGAGTTAAGCAAACAAGACGATTTGCAGTGGAGTGAATTCATGCACCAACCTTAATCCTTTGTACAGAAACCGACTATGGCATGTAAGCATACACATACATCCATTATTTATAGTCTATCACACCAGACAATCATTCTACACAGAAATTATTATGGGCATATAAACATAAGCATGTATTCATGATATTTAGTTCAAAATACAAGGTATAAAACACTTATCAGATCTACCAGGCATGATGCAATTGTTGAGAGGGGTACTCATTTCCACCCAACCGTACGCTTAGTGACTTCAAACAGATTTACCACTAGTCACCCCCGAGCTAGACCACCATGATTTGAGGTTTAGTCTCCTACTTCTAGTTCAAGAAAAATCAAGGACGAAGGTTACTCTCCTTCTCCTGATGCAGAAAAATAATCCAGGATGAAGGTTACTCTCCTTCTCCTGGTATTAAAAAATCCCTATGTTTCCAGGGTTTCTCCAGTCTCTTTCATGATCCCCACCCCGTGCACTTCTCTCCCCTACCACATTTCCTCTCTTGCCAATTTATGCTTGCAAGATTGCGTGTGGTGCAAATTACACCATCCGTGGTCAGGTTTTAGGGTTGTTACAGATGGGTGGTTCACCCCAATCCCCTCATTAACTCTTGAGGAGCCTCCCCACCTACCAATCTGACGGGAAATCCATTCCAGGATTAGAGAGTTGCGTTGGTTTGTGAGAAAGTATAAAGCAAAACGATAATGGCTCTGTGGAAGTTAATGCATCTATTCTAGGTCCCTTCCACCACCTTTCATTAGCCATCGTGGTCTCTTTTATCACATGCCCCTCTCAACAATCATGCAGCACATATTCATTATATAATTTACATTCATCGACCTTTTATGCAAAGGTCAGTCAAATCAAACATTCCCATCTTTGAGTTTTCCATAGTTCTTGGCCAACATAGTTATTTTTATAGACTATGGGAAACATGGTGTTACAATTCCCTCCCCCTTAAAGGAACATCATCCTCGATGTTCTATCTATCAATATGACATGTATGTTTAGAAGTAAAAAAAATTGCATATGCCTGTTTCATTTCATCTTCCATTTCCCACGTAGCCTCATCTGGGCCAAAATGTTTCCACTGCACCTTGACTTGTGCAATGGTTTGGTTCTTGAGTGGGGTTTACTTTCTGTCTAGTATGCATTAAGTTTTTGGCAGGAATTCTACCTCCGGTTCTACCTGGATCATAGACCAATCAATTATATGATTAGAATCATGTACATATCTCTTCAATAATGAAACATGGAAAACATTATGTGCTTTTACTGTGGGAGGAAGTGATAGCCTATAGGCTACAGGTCCCACTCTATCTAGAACTTCAAAGGGTCCAAAATACTGAGGTGCCAACTTGGCACAAGCATCCATCCTCAAGGAACTCTTCCTAGGCCTAACTCTGAGATATATGTGGTCTCCTGTCTTGAATTCTCTCGAAGTTCTGTTTCGGTCGGCATAACTTCCCTGTTTGTTCTGAGCGACCTTTAGATTTTGTTTTATCTGAGTCACTTGTTGTTCCATTTCTTTGAACATTTTGGGTCCAATAGTAACTATGTTCACAGGGTTACTCCAACTGACTGGATTATTGCACGGTCTACCATAGAGGACTTTGAAAGGGCTCATCTTCAGGGATTCTTGGTAGAAATTTTTGTAGGCAAATTCCACCAGTGGTAGGAAATATTCCCACTTTTTGGGTTGATGCATTACATGTATTCTTAGCATGTCTTCCACTATTTGGTTCACTCTTTCCATCTGTCCATTGATTTGAGGATGATAGGTGGTGCTAAACAGTAATTTTGTCTCTAGACCAGCCATCATGGATTTCCAAAAGTTGGAAGTAAATTTCATGTCTCTGTCAAACACGATCTCTTTAGGCATACCATGTAGTCTGAATATCTCCTTCATGAATATGCTGGTGATATCTATTGCCTTGCAAGTTGATTTGATGGGGATAAAATGGGTGGAATTGCTCAATTTATCCACCACTACCATGATGGCGTCATTCAATTTGGTTGATGTTGGTAATCCGGTGATGAAGTCCATTGAAATGGTTTCCCACTTCCATTCTAGGATTGGTAGATACTGTAATAATCCTGCTGGGTGTCGGTGTTCTACTTGAACCTATTGGCATTATATGGATTTGGCTAAGTACTCAGCTATGTCTTTCTTCAATCCAGGCTAATAGAATTGTTTCCTGGTGGCTATGATCATCTTCTGGTATCCAGGATGACTAGTATATGGTCTTTTATGCAGTTCATCCGTTATGAACCTCTTCAAGTCATCACATTATAGAATATACAATCTATTTTTGTAAGTTAGCAGACCTCCATCTATCATCTGGTAGCTTTCATAATTTATTCTTATGGGTTCTTTCTCCAGGTACGAGGTCACGTTCTGGAAGAATATGTTTGTTTCTTGTGCATTCCTGACTCTTTCCTTAACATTCATCTCGCAGGTTCTCACCGTTTCCAGATGAATTGTTTTCATACTTCTTCTAAGGGCATCAACCACCTTATTTCCCTTTCCCCTGATATGTTTGATTTAAAAATAAAACTCACTAAGAAGGGCCATCCACCTAGCTTGTTTAGGATTGAGTTTTGGTTGGTCAAATAGATATCGTAATCCACAGTGGTTTGTCATAAGTACAAATTTTCTTCCCAAGAGGTAATGCCTCCACATTTTTAAGGCATGCACTATGGCAGCCAGTTCTAGATCATGGGTCACATAATTGACTTCATGCTCATTCAATTTTTGAGATTCATAGAATACTACACTTCCTCCTTGCATAAGGACTCCTCCAAGCCCTTCCTTGCAGGCATCTATGCACACAAGGAATTCAGCTTCAGGATCGACGATCTTCAACACGGGTGCATGGGTCACTAGTTGTTTTAGGGATTGAAATCTTTCTTCACATTCTTGTGTCCACGTGAATTTAGATCCCTTCTTCTGGAGGGCAGTGATTGGACAACCAATCTTGGAGAATCCTCTTATAAATCTCCTATAGTATCTTTCTAAGCCCATAAAAGTTCTGATATATGAAACATCCTTTGGGGTAGGCCACTCCATGATAGACCTAGTTTTGTCAAGGTCTACTACTACTCCTTCTTTAGATATGACATGGCCCAAGTAATATATTTGATTCTGGAAAAAGTCACACTTGCTAAATTTGGCATAGAGATGATGTTGTCTTAACACTTGAAGCACAAGTCTAAGATGTTCCTCATGTTCCTCTCTATTCTTGGAGTAAATTAATATATCGTCAATAAAAACCAATACAAATTTGTCTAGTAATTTGCTGAGCACATTGTTCATCAAGGACATAAAAGTGGTAGGGGCATTGGTTAATCCGAATGGTAATACCACAAACTCATAGTGACCATACCTCGTCCTGAAGGTAGTTTTGTGGATGTCTTCACCCTTGATTCGAACTTGATGGTATCTAGATCTCAAGTCAGTCTTTGATAAGATGGAAGCACCTCCCAATTGATCGAACAGGTCATTGATCATGGATTAGGGGTACTTGTTCTTTATGTTTACCTTGTTTAGTTTTCTATAATCTATGCATGGTCGAAGGGTAGCATCTTTCTTCTTTACAAACAAAACTGATGCTTCCCATGGAACATGCTGGGCCAGATATAGCCTTTGTCCATCATTTCTTTTGGTTGTAATATAAGCTCAATTAGCTCGGGTGTGCTCATCTTGTAGGGTGTCCTAGACACTGGCACTACTCCTGGTGCAAGTTCTATCGAGAAGTCAATGTCCCTTCTTGAAGGTAGACTCGGTACCTCTTCTGGAAATACATCTCTATATTCTCTTAGTGTGGGGTGGTCTTTGAGGCTTGGTTTGTCATCTTCAACTGATTCCAACATATGTATTGCATAAAGTAGACATCCCTTTCTACAATACTTTCTCATTTGAAAGGCTGATATTCATCTCACCGAGATAGGTTTTTGGATCCCTCAAAGGGTTATTCTTCTTCCTTCTTCACCTACACATTTTAAAGTTTTATGGTAACCGTCCAGTCTCGATTTATATGTGTCTATCCAGTCCATTCCAATTAACAGGTTATATGATCCTAGGGGTAGTATGTTAAGGGTTGCTTGGGTGGGGAATTCACCCATAGTGAATTGAAAAGCTAGTATGACCTCCACTACCTTTCGTTTGGTGCCAGTGGCTAACTGTACCAAACATGGCTTGGCGTGCTTATGTGGCTGTAATTTACACTTATCAATAGGCTTAGGAGCTATATAACTCAAATTTGAACCAGGGTCAATTATAATAGACACTAGATGGTTGGTGATCATACCTTCCATATCCACCACTGAAGCTTGGTGGTCAGCTTGTTTATTATCCAAGGCTGCATAAATTTGCGGCACACTCCTTGCGACGTCATTGACGATGGTAACTTCTTGAACATTGTAAATTCTCCAACTGTTTTGTTGTTGGTGCGGGCAGTCCCTCAGTAGATGTTCTTCTCCACAACCCCAACATTTCAAGGGTTTTGTCTTTGGGTTATAAATCTTTCCTAGGGTGAATCTAGAAGTTTTACTTCTGCTCTGGGACGGGAAATTCTGTTGGTGTACACTTTGGGTTCGGAAGCTCATCCTTGAGTCCTTTTTATAGTTTTTAAATCTTGGGAATTTAAACTCCTTTTTCTGGAATACCAAACTATTCTTCTTCTTCCATTTTTTGCGAGGTTCTATCAGATTGACGCCACCACACTCCACTCACTCGGAGATGCGGTCGCATCCACCAGGACCTTCACTATCTATGGCCCGAAGGGTTCAAGTCCCTTCTTATTCCCCTCGAGAATTTCTTACCCATAGGAATACTGTCGTGTGGTTCTCCCCCGAGAAGTCGGAAGGTCGAACTTCGCGACTTCGCAAGTTCCACAACTGAGAACAGGACTCCCCGATTCCAAGACGCGATACTCCCGGTCAATGTTGACTTTTTTCCTTAGTATGTCGGGACCTCGTGCTATCGCAACTCGCGACTAGCATCACTTATACCTTCGAGTTCTCAACCTCCGAGACCCGAAGGACCGAGACACCGACTACTCAGAATCTCCCAACCTCGCGTTCTCGTTACTCTCGAGAATAGACCTGAGGCTTCCGACTCCCGAGGTCCGATGTTCCGAGGTACCCTGTCCACGTCACCAAGTCCCGATGTTCATCATGCAGACACTCCTGGACATAGTGTTTCGCATCCTCGCGACTTCGCTCTGTGAGAAACAAGAGTCTTTCGTCGCAAAACCCCGCTGTTGCCTCTGACCTACAAGTCCGGTCACGATCTCGCGATCCTCCACGACGATTTAAGTCGCCGATTCTCTTCCTCTCAAAGAGTTCTCCACTTTGCCACCTTCCTCTAGTACAACTGAAAATCAAGAGAGCCCATCCTCTAGAGCGATGCTCTTCTGATTCTTTCTGAGAATTTCTTCGAACTCTCCCGGCGGCCCACTTCCAGCGTCTCCCTGGATGGAAAACCTTCCGGATTCTAAGTTCTTCTCGTCACACTACTCTGGTCTCTCTGTTCTCAGACTTGCTCCTGAGACTCCAATCCGCTCTGCACTCTCCTGCACGCTTGAATAACTCAAACCGAATCTGAATTGAAGAGGAAAAAGATTCATCTGCTTAGCCTCCTCAACGCACCCTATGCGGAGGTATCTGACTGCACTCGATGCAGCGATTTCCTGGCTCAATCAGAGAAACAATTGAAACTCATTCTCTCAAGCACTCGGCTTCTAATTCTTCCACATAATCACGTACACAGCATATGAAAGGAGAATAGAACCTGAAATAAATATGAGGAAACATAACCCCAGCAACACACAAGGGATAATCACACCCATGAGCTGAATCTCAACCTCGCCACTCTAGACTGACGAGAATAAAGTTCTCCTACTGAACCTTCTCTACGCACTCTATGCGGAGGAATTCAACCGCACTCTATGCAGGAATCTCCTGGTTCAAACAGTGGAGTAAACTAAACTTATTCTCTCCTTTCCCCCAGATTTCTAATCTGCCATGAGATCATATATGCGACATATATAATGAGAGCATAACAAGAAGCAAGCATGCAACAGCATAAGGTTAAAAAAATACAGAGAATAATCACAGCCATGAAATTGAATCAGATTCCTATATTAATTCAATATCTGTACATGGGGATTCTTCACCAGTTCTCTGCCTGTTCTCCTTTTTTTTTCTCCTCAATGCCTATCCTGATCTCCTACAGATGCCCAATAATACAATAATACAAAGGAGGGTGTCTTTATCCCGTTTTCCCTCTCAAAAGMTAAATTGTCAAATCTAACTTAATGGTCCTATCTACCTGCACTAAATCTACTCTCTCTCTGCATTAAATCTAATAAGTGTCTCTGCTATACAAGGACGAGAGCTTATCTATTCGCGGTCTGTTTTAGTATACAAGTACGCCTAAATATAGGGGCTTTTATATAAACAGCGACGCTCATAAAAAAGGTTAAAACCGTGATGCTGCGTCACCCTGCGGTCCTTTTCTTTCCACATATGAAGCCTCGCGCAACGAGGTGCGGATGCTCCTGCATCACCGATGCCCCAAGTATTCGTAACAATATCTTGTCTTTCAGATAGTGTCTTCTCGGGTCTTTGGCTCATCAAACTCAATCCTGTTCTGATAATCCTTAGGTAGTCCACCGATGAATCATTGCACCTTTTCCTTCTCTACTTTTATATAGGGTACGTACCTCAACAATTCGAGGAATTTGTTGACATATTCCTCTATGGTGCATTGCCTCAGTTTGAGTTCATAGAATTATTTAGTCTTTTCATCAAAATAATTTTCCGATAGATACTTCTTTCTGAAGTATTTCTCAAACCGTTCCGATGTTAGGTCCTCTTCGTGAATCCCTTTTACATTCTTAAGGTCTTCCCACCAAATGGAAGCCTTTCCATTCAAGTTGAAAGTGGCTACTTGGTTTTTCAAGTTTTCTGAGAAGTATTGGACTCTAAAATACTTCTTTAGTCCAAGAAGCCAGGCCTTCGCTTCCTCCTCTTTCTTTATTTCACCGTCGAAAGAGGGTGGTTTGACCTTCTTGAATTCTTCGAGATTGTGACTCTTGGAATGCTTTTGATTCTTCCATTTTCTTCAGGAATAAGAACTAGTTCTGCCACTAGAAGATCCCTCTGAGTTGCCAGTTTCCTTTCCAAAGGAATCATTTGACGCGTGTACCTTATCTCTGGGGTGGACCTTTCTCGAGGTGCTCTTCCCAATGTCACCACTTAAAAGACCACATTTCCGTATCTTAGGTGGACTTCAAATTTTCTTTGTCTGTTGTCGATTTGTGTGACTAGTGTCAGGTTCATGCTGCAATTGTATTTGTATGTCGGATAAACTCTACAGTAAGACTGCATTAATTTCTATCTTCTTCTCTTGTTCTTTTATCAACCTCTCTTTGTCGGCCTTGCAGCTCTGTAGTTCTACCATGAGGCTTCTCATAGTCTCAGCTAGATCGGGAGGGGTCTCTACCACTCTCTTTTCATCAGACTATTCGTCTCTATTGTGGGAGCCATCCCCCACTTCATGGTGCATCACTATTATATGCATCTTCAGTCTCCTATAGTTGGTCGTCCGCTTGTTGTGTAAGAAAAACACTTATTTTTAGTCAACATTATATTCATACACAATCAACGCATAATTCATATTTTTCAAATGCATACACACAATAGGAATTTTCATTCTTAACTTTGAATTTTGCTAAAGGGGGTTAAGATAGAGGGTTACTCCTTTTAACAATACTTCAAATGGATTTTTTGCACAACTCGTTCATGACCCCAAGTAGGACAAGTGTTGTAACCATGCTCTGATATCAATTTGTCACACACCCACTACAACAACTTAGATATTTTATCTTTTTCTTCGAGGAATAGAATCCTCAAGACTTCTATGGGGCCTAGCAAAAACCCTCTCTTCCCTTGTCCTCCTCCAAAGGACCACAAGCTGTCCTTAACACAAGCGCCTTTCGCAACTCGCGAGTCGGGAATCAGGACTCTCGACTCCCCTTTCTCCAAACACCGATACCCAAGATACTATACGGGTATGGATCCCTCCTCAATAGCCTTGCTAAATGTAACCATAGGATAGACCAAACACTAGCACCATTCACAACCTCACCAGTTGAGGTGTTGATCTCTTGTGCTCCTCCTTCGCGAATCCCCGAGACGTGAGAGGTCAATGTTGCATGGACTCTGCCAAAGTGATGCACACATGCCAATTGTCAACCCTGCCATACTCTGCTCACGAGCTGTGTCATTTCGACCTGTAGCATGAGACCTCGGCTCTCGACATTTTGCAGCCTTAGCGATCAAGGTGCAACTTCTTCATCCTGCGAAACCCCGAGCCATGATAAGTCAATAGTGGGTTGACTCTTTCCCATTGTGACACATGTCCATCACCTATCACCCGTGCCCACCTTTCTCTGGGCACTTGTTGTTACGCCAC
>JZKD02S0893261.1:0-14056 GCA_000966675.3 Picea glauca
AGCCTCATGTGAACTCGTCGACTCCACCAGTCCATGATTTCACCTCTCCCCAAGGCCATATCCCAGTTTGGGAGACAGTTCCCCAAGCCATTACTCAAATCCCCTTCTTTTACCCCCCACTAGGCATACAAGCTTTCCAAGTAGCCGCAACACTTTCCCTCCCTAATATGGTGTTAGCAATTCCAGTTTGGTATTTACATCCACCAAAGATGGTCCCTCAACCATCCCTTCCCCCCCAAATGGAAGGAATCCCAATGACGATTCCCATACTCACTCCCACCATACCCTCTACACCCCCACTCACTACCCTCCCTGCCACAGCTAGGGGAATGCGAAAGAAGAAGGATCCCACAGCTCCACTTCCCCCATGCATCCAACCTCCTTGCATGCTATGTGAGAAAGATGTACACCAAACCAACAACTACCCATCTCTACCCAAGTTACAGAACCTGATTCCACTCAATCAAACACCATCAACGCTCACCACTATAGAAAGTACTTCTGCCACTACCCCTCACTCAAGTAGTAAATGGTTGTGAACCAAATTCGCTTGCACTATATGTTCAGAATATGGCCTTTATACACACCATTTCCCTACTCTATCGCGCTTCCAGCAGACATTAGTTGCAGTACGCCAAAGCTTCCAGAACGAACCCAATCCAGCTACATCATCCCTACCAAAAATCACTGACATCCATTATGTCACAACTTCAGTCAATGAACATATGAGATGCCCTTTCTCTCTATGTGAATCCTTAGATCATTTTACATACCAATGTCCTATGATCATTGAATACAGGCAATGCCAATTGACCCTGATTCAAACCCCTATAGAATCGATGGTTGACCTTACCTCATCACTAGAGATTCTTCATATCATTTCTCTTGAACCCGAGGCACTCTCGACACCTCCATGGTTCCTGGATGACTTATCCGAAGATTCACCCCCAAATCCCCCCAATTCTCCCATTCATTTCCCTACGGAAATTTTACATCCAACTACCACTGGTACTCCTCAGTACTTCGATATTTGGTTTATGTCGAGTGACCCATAGAAATCTCATTATGTCATTCCCCCTACTTCTTCATCACCAAGGGATAGCCACACAGCGACAGTCACCGATATCACTCTTTATGACCCCTTGTATTCCTGCTAATTCCACTATGATGAGGACATACTCGAAGAGTTAAACACCTCCGACTACCCATGGGATGCACTACACCACAAAGTGCTCTTCTTTCCACATGAAGCCTCCACATATCCTAACCAACACCCCATATACGCAGTCAAAACCAAGGATTTTATCCCATAAGGGATATCAATTGGTTCAACAATCCCATTCCTACCCCTGATGCTTTTGAAGCAGGAAACATGGCCAACATTTCCCCGACCATCAAAATCGATATTTCCATAAAAAATGGAGTCATCGAGGAAATCACCATCGGTGCCACTTGCACTCCTCAAGAAATCACCACCTATAAATCCCTCTTCCAAGAATATCGAGATATTTTTGCCTAGTCATACATAGAAATTCTTGGCCTTCATCCCTCTATCATCGAACATCGTATCGACAGCTGGCCCAACATTACACTAGTTCATCAAAAACAATGACTGCTACACCCATCCAAAGAAACAACCATCAAAGTTGAGATTGACAAATTACGCACGACTAGGTTCATCTACCCCATTGCCTATACATCATGGGTTTCCTACCCTGTACCCATTAACAGAAAACAGGGCACTATCTGCGTCTACACAGACTTTTGCGATCTCAATCATGCATGTCCCAAAGACAACTTTCCAATTCCTTTCATCGATCAAATTATCGACGACTGTGCAGGCCACGAGGCTCTATCCTTCATGGACGGTTTCTCTGGTTATAATCAAATCCAAATCCACCCATCCGATCTATACAAAACCGCATTCACTACCCCTTGGGGTACTTTTTCATATCATATCATGCATTTTGGCTTAAATAATGTTGGTGCAACTTTCCAATGGGCTATGACATACATTTTTCACAATCTGGATCAAATCATCCTTGCATACTTGGACGACCTCACAGCTCGATCCAAGAAAAACACCCAACATCTTGATGATTTACAGATCATCTTCCAACAGTGTTGTCAGTACAACATCCGCTTGAATCCCCTCAAGTGTGTGTTCTGCATCACTGCGGGGCACCTTCTTGGCTTCATCATTTCCCAAAGTAGTATTACCATGGACCCCTTCAAAGTCCAAGCCATCAAAAAAATTCCACCTCCCTGGAATTTACGTGAACTCTAGAGCCTACAAGGAAAAGCTAACTTTCTACGGAGATTTGTCCCAGACTACACCACTCAAGCACACGGTTTCCTTCGCTTACTACGCCATGAAATCCAAATGAACATGCCCAAAAAGAATTTGACGATCTTAAAACGACACTGTCTAATGCCCCTTTAATTAGTTCACCCAACTATAATCACGACTATATCCTCTACATATCAGCAGCAACTGTCTCAATAGCAGGAGTTCTCGTTCAAATTGGTGATGATGATCATGAGCACGTCATTTACTACGTTAGTAAAAACCTCTCAGGGCCACCCCTGAAGTATAAACACGAAGAGAAACTAGCCCTTGCAGTCATCCTCGCAGTCCATAAACTGTTTCATTACATTCTGCTTCGCACAACTAAGGTCATCGCAGATTCCAACCCTATCCAATACTTGCTCATCCATCGGAAAATTAATGGAAAATTTTCCTGATGGATCGTTATCCTTCAGGAGTATGATCTTGAATTTTCAATACCCAAGAGAAAGAAAGCTCTCGTCCTCGCTGAACTTGTCATGACCTTCCCCTCCAATACTACCATTTCCCCCGTCAATACCGACTTCCCCGACGAACACCTCTTTTATATTACTTCGGATGATTCATGGTACGACAACTTCCTTGTCTACCTCTGAACCCAAAAGTTCGGTAACCATTTCTCACGAGATGATCACCGTCATATTCACCACCAGGCCCCCTGCTATCTCCTCATCAGAGATATCTTATATTGGCGAGGGGTCGACACCATACTTCGTCGATGCTTGACTATTGACGAGGCTGATAGAGTCTTGAACAACTGCAATAGCGGTGCATGTGGGGGCCATCTTTCGGGAATGTCCACTGCTCATAAAATCATCCGAACAGGTTATTTTTGGCCTACATTATTTCACGATTGCATTCATGTCGTGAAGTGATGCACGAAATGTCAGCTTTACTCCAACAAAGCACGATCACCACCTGCTCTTCTTCACCCAGTCATTACGGCCGGCCCCTTTTGTAAATGGGGCATCGACTTCATGACTTGAAATCCCCCATCTATAAATGGACACAAATACATTGTTTTCGCAGTCGATTACTTCACAAAATGGGCGGAAGCTATGCCCACCTTCAACAACACCGCTGACACTGCAACGCTTTTTTTCTTTAATCACGTCATATCCCATTTTGGTGTACCACTCCAACTAGTTTCCGATCATGGGAAACACTTCAAGAATGAGATTTTCGTCGAACTTTCATCTCGGTTAGGATTCTCCCACAAGTTTTCCTCACCATATTACGCTTAGTCTAACAAATAGGTTGAAGCAGTTAACAAGGTCCTCAAGACCATGTTACATCGCATGGTTAATAAACATAAGACCAATTGGCATCATATGTTATTTTCTGGGCTATGGGCTTACCATATGGCCGTGAAAATGGCCACTGGTTTCACACCATTTCATCTAGTCCATGGGATTGAGGCCACTATTCCCATCGAGTGCGAAATTCCCACCTTACGCACTGCAATTGAGATATTACCTGACACTGCTCCAATGGAGAAGCACTTGCTGAACTTAGAGTCCCTGGATGAAGATCATCGATCTTCATTACAAAACAATGAGGCAGCCAAAAAATGGTTAAAGGCCACCTTTGATCGCCATGTCAACCTTCACTCATTTCATGAAGGTGACCTCGTCCTCGCTTACGATATCACTCATGATACCCTTGTCCATGGAAAATCCAAGTCACTATGGCATGACCCCTACATTATTCAACATTGCCTCACCAAAGGCACATACATCCTAGCCTCTCTCGAAGGCCTCTCTCTCAAAGAACCTGTCAACGGGTTATACTTAAAGAAATTTTACACCTAAGCGTAGCCATTCTACTTTAGGTTATTTCTTTTATAGTGTTTTTTATCTTTTCTCCATCCCTCACGTCTAAAATATCATTTGTTCTATTGACAGATTCTTCCTCCACGGGCCTACCACATCGGTTATGCCGACGGCCCCAGCTGTTGGACACAAAATCTTGCTTCGATAGCTTGGGCCCTCTATACCCCCTCACATGAAATGCTCCACTCTAGCGGCATATGTTTGGGTCCAACAACCAACAACCAAGATGAATACACTTCCATCATTGGCCTCCTCACCGATGCCCAACATCATCATATTCATCACCTTAGCGTATTTCTCAACTCTCAACTAGTCGTCCTCTAGCTCAACAATGTGTACCACGTCCGCAATCCTTGGGTCTTTCGCAAATACCTACAAGTTAGACTTTTATCTCGACATTTTGATTTCATTACATTTACACATATTCCAAGACACTTGAATCAAATTACAGATAACTTAGCTAACATTTTGTTAGATTGGCATATATCACATCAAGATACCTCTACACATACATAAAACTATCAAAAACCTGTCACAACATATATACATTAGACATCATAAACACATTAAAAAACACATGTAAACATCACATAGACCCCAAAATGTATACTCATATATATATAAATCGGTCCATAGTGCCATCAAAATGTTTACGTACAAATATACAAACATCCATAGACCAGTGACGCACCTCAGTACAAAAATGGTGCCACTACACCAAAATGGGCTCACTGGCCTATATACAAAATACAAAAATACATAGAGCACCACTCAAGGTGCCTCTAGAGCACCACCTCCTACCCCTCCCTCAGGTGATGGTCCCCCACCCACTACTGGTCCCTCCAGATCGAGACATAACCATCCGGTCATAGCAGCACCTGCTACTGCTATTCGTCTCACCACGACCCGCCACATCGACGGAACTCCCACACACTGCTTCAGGATGCCCTCATACTGGATATGCAACCACATGCCCTCAGGCACACCCTATAGCACTGCCTCCAGGGAGCGACGAATATCCTCAAAATCTCCTTCGACATCCACCGGAGGAGCATGCGATGGCCCGACACTCGGGTCATCAAAACGACGTCTCCTCGCTGCTCTCTTGTCATCATCTGGTCTCACCTCGAAGTCCTCACACTAACGTCTCTCTCCTTCCTGTGGCCCTCCCTGCAGTGGTCTCCCTGGCTCCTGGAGAGCTGGCGCTCTCAACAACTCAACCTCGCGCCTGCGAGGTCCCACATCTGCACTTACAAAAAAAAAATGATAGTATCATCATCTATACAAAATACACATGTCATGCTATCTCAAAAATCAACATATCAAACTCATAAACATACCTCGGTGATCAAACACCTCCCCTGGAGGTAACACCATGTATGAATCATCCTGAAAGTCAACACTAGTGTATGGGTACTGCAGTATCACCTGCGACATCTGTCGCCACACCTATGCCGCCTCAGTTGTGAAAAAATGGTCTCCCTCGCCCCCACCGTGGCAAACCAAAATTGTCGACCATCGCCTCAATCATGACTCCCGCGCACCCAAAACACCCAATAAAATCCTAGGGCGCAACATCGACACCCTCTCCAAAAACCAGGTGACCAAGATGGACCCAAAGGCAAAGTCCCCTATGTTGGTAGACCAACATCTATCCAGCTGCCCTACCATCCTAGCATGCAATGTCAACCCCCAGGCAAAGTGCTCCCCAGCCAGTGCCCTCCCCATGACACTCAGATGACCACCACTGATCCGCTGAGTCGCGAGGGACCCATACACCCTCAAAATCATCGTTTCTACACAACGTTGTGCTAGAGCATCCATCGCCTTGATGCTCACGACGGAGCCCGACATGTAGTTCTCCCTCGAACAGTACCTCTGGCCCAAAGTCGCTAACGACACATTCGTAGGTAACACTGGCTCCACAGGTAGGGGCGTTCCTTGAAAAGGGATCCCAGTCAAAAAGTATATGTCCTCCACCACAGTGAAGGTGATATACTCTCCCCGCACCATAAAGTAATACAGGTACGGGCTCTGCATCCGGATCAAAAACTATAGGAGATACTCTTGTGCCCGTATCAACGAGAACTCAAAGAACTTCAACAGCCCATAGGTTGCCAAAGTGGCATGAACCCCCAGCTCTTCGATAGCCATGACATCCCTCAGCTGGGACCAATCCCACTCTCGCCAGCCGACCGGCATCGTTCCAAATGATCGCTTGCAACCACATAATCTAGTCCTAGGTCAGCCATATTGACCATAAAAAAATTAAAAAATATGAGTTTTTCACCCGTAAGCTTTTCCCCCAAGGCGCAGTTGTTTAACCCACAAGCGCACNTTAAACACCTCCGACTACCCATGGGATGCACTACACCACAAAGTGCTCTTCTTTCCACATGAAGCCTCCACATATCCTAACCAACACCCCATATACGCAGTCAAAACCAAGGATTTTATCCCATAAGGGATATCAATTGGTTCAACAATCCCATTCCTACCCCTGATGCTTTTGAAGCAGGAAACATGGCCAACATTTCCCCGACCATCAAAATCGATATTTCCATAAAAAATGGAGTCATCGAGGAAATCACCATCGGTGCCACTTGCACTCCTCAAGAAATCACCACCTATAAATCCCTCTTCCAAGAATATCGAGATATTTTTGCCTAGTCATACATAGAAATTCTTGGCCTTCATCCCTCTATCATCGAACATCGTATCGACAGCTGGCCCAACATTACACTAGTTCATCAAAAACAATGACTGCTACACCCATCCAAAGAAACAACCATCAAAGTTGAGATTGACAAATTACGCACGACTAGGTTCATCTACCCCATTGCCTATACATCATGGGTTTCCTACCCTGTACCCATTAACAGAAAACAGGGCACTATCTGCGTCTACACAGACTTTTGCGATCTCAATCATGCATGTCCCAAAGACAACTTTCCAATTCCTTTCATCGATCAAATTATCGACGACTGTGCAGGCCACGAGGCTCTATCCTTCATGGACGGTTTCTCTGGTTATAATCAAATCCAAATCCACCCATCCGATCTATACAAAACCGCATTCACTACCCCTTGGGGTACTTTTTCATATCATATCATGCATTTTGGCTTAAATAATGTTGGTGCAACTTTCCAATGGGCTATGACATACATTTTTCACAATCTGGATCAAATCATCCTTGCATACTTGGACGACCTCACAGCTCGATCCAAGAAAAACACCCAACATCTTGATGATTTACAGATCATCTTCCAACAGTGTTGTCAGTACAACATCCGCTTGAATCCCCTCAAGTGTGTGTTCTGCATCACTGCGGGGCACCTTCTTGGCTTCATCATTTCCCAAAGTAGTATTACCATGGACCCCTTCAAAGTCCAAGCCATCAAAAAAATTCCACCTCCCTGGAATTTACGTGAACTCTAGAGCCTACAAGGAAAAGCTAACTTTCTACGGAGATTTGTCCCAGACTACACCACTCAAGCACACGGTTTCCTTCGCTTACTACGCCATGAAATCCAAATGAACATGCCCAAAAAGAATTTGACGATCTTAAAACGACACTGTCTAATGCCCCTTTAATTAGTTCACCCAACTATAATCACGACTATATCCTCTACATATCAGCAGCAACTGTCTCAATAGCAGGAGTTCTCGTTCAAATTGGTGATGATGATCATGAGCACGTCATTTACTACGTTAGTAAAAACCTCTCAGGGCCACCCCTGAAGTATAAACACGAAGAGAAACTAGCCCTTGCAGTCATCCTCGCAGTCCATAAACTGTTTCATTACATTCTGCTTCGCACAACTAAGGTCATCGCAGATTCCAACCCTATCCAATACTTGCTCATCCATCGGAAAATTAATGGAAAATTTTCCTGATGGATCGTTATCCTTCAGGAGTATGATCTTGAATTTTCAATACCCAAGAGAAAGAAAGCTCTCGTCCTCGCTGAACTTGTCATGACCTTCCCCTCCAATACTACCATTTCCCCCGTCAATACCGACTTCCCCGACGAACACCTCTTTTATATTACTTCGGATGATTCATGGTACGACAACTTCCTTGTCTACCTCTGAACCCAAAAGTTCGGTAACCATTTCTCACGAGATGATCACCGTCATATTCACCACCAGGCCCCCTGCTATCTCCTCATCAGAGATATCTTATATTGGCGAGGGGTCGACACCATACTTCGTCGATGCTTGACTATTGACGAGGCTGATAGAGTCTTGAACAACTGCAATAGCGGTGCATGTGGGGGCCATCTTTCGGGAATGTCCACTGCTCATAAAATCATCCGAACAGGTTATTTTTGGCCTACATTATTTCACGATTGCATTCATGTCGTGAAGTGATGCACGAAATGTCAGCTTTACTCCAACAAAGCACGATCACCACCTGCTCTTCTTCACCCAGTCATTACGGCCGGCCCCTTTTGTAAATGGGGCATCGACTTCATGACTTGAAATCCCCCATCTATAAATGGACACAAATACATTGTTTTCGCAGTCGATTACTTCACAAAATGGGCGGAAGCTATGCCCACCTTCAACAACACCGCTGACACTGCAACGCTTTTTTTCTTTAATCACGTCATATCCCATTTTGGTGTACCACTCCAACTAGTTTCCGATCATGGGAAACACTTCAAGAATGAGATTTTCGTCGAACTTTCATCTCGGTTAGGATTCTCCCACAAGTTTTCCTCACCATATTACGCTTAGTCTAACAAATAGGTTGAAGCAGTTAACAAGGTCCTCAAGACCATGTTACATCGCATGGTTAATAAACATAAGACCAATTGGCATCATATGTTATTTTCTGGGCTATGGGCTTACCATATGGCCGTGAAAATGGCCACTGGTTTCACACCATTTCATCTAGTCCATGGGATTGAGGCCACTATTCCCATCGAGTGCGAAATTCCCACCTTACGCACTGCAATTGAGATATTACCTGACACTGCTCCAATGGAGAAGCACTTGCTGAACTTAGAGTCCCTGGATGAAGATCATCGATCTTCATTACAAAACAATGAGGCAGCCAAAAAATGGTTAAAGGCCACCTTTGATCGCCATGTCAACCTTCACTCATTTCATGAAGGTGACCTCGTCCTCGCTTACGATATCACTCATGATACCCTTGTCCATGGAAAATCCAAGTCACTATGGCATGACCCCTACATTATTCAACATTGCCTCACCAAAGGCACATACATCCTAGCCTCTCTCGAAGGCCTCTCTCTCAAAGAACCTGTCAACGGGTTATACTTAAAGAAATTTTACACCTAAGCGTAGCCATTCTACTTTAGGTTATTTCTTTTATAGTGTTTTTTATCTTTTCTCCATCCCTCACGTCTAAAATATCATTTGTTCTATTGACAGATTCTTCCTCCACGGGCCTACCACATCGGTTATGCCGACGGCCCCAGCTGTTGGACACAAAATCTTGCTTCGATAGCTTGGGCCCTCTATACCCCCTCACATGAAATGCTCCACTCTAGCGGCATATGTTTGGGTCCAACAACCAACAACCAAGATGAATACACTTCCATCATTGGCCTCCTCACCGATGCCCAACATCATCATATTCATCACCTTAGCGTATTTCTCAACTCTCAACTAGTCGTCCTCTAGCTCAACAATGTGTACCACGTCCGCAATCCTTGGGTCTTTCGCAAATACCTACAAGTTAGACTTTTATCTCGACATTTTGATTTCATTACATTTACACATATTCCAAGACACTTGAATCAAATTACAGATAACTTAGCTAACATTTTGTTAGATTGGCATATATCACATCAAGATACCTCTACACATACATAAAACTATCAAAAACCTGTCACAACATATATACATTAGACATCATAAACACATTAAAAAACACATGTAAACATCACATAGACCCCAAAATGTATACTCATATATATATAAATCGGTCCATAGTGCCATCAAAATGTTTACGTACAAATATACAAACATCCATAGACCAGTGACGCACCTCAGTACAAAAATGGTGCCACTACACCAAAATGGGCTCACTGGCCTATATACAAAATACAAAAATACATAGAGCACCACTCAAGGTGCCTCTAGAGCACCACCTCCTACCCCTCCCTCAGGTGATGGTCCCCCACCCACTACTGGTCCCTCCAGATCGAGACATAACCATCCGGTCATAGCAGCACCTGCTACTGCTATTCGTCTCACCACGACCCGCCACATCGACGGAACTCCCACACACTGCTTCAGGATGCCCTCATACTGGATATGCAACCACATGCCCTCAGGCACACCCTATAGCACTGCCTCCAGGGAGCGACGAATATCCTCAAAATCTCCTTCGACATCCACCGGAGGAGCATGCGATGGCCCGACACTCGGGTCATCAAAACGACGTCTCCTCGCTGCTCTCTTGTCATCATCTGGTCTCACCTCGAAGTCCTCACACTAACGTCTCTCTCCTTCCTGTGGCCCTCCCTGCAGTGGTCTCCCTGGCTCCTGGAGAGCTGGCGCTCTCAACAACTCAACCTCGCGCCTGCGAGGTCCCACATCTGCACTTACAAAAAAAAAATGATAGTATCATCATCTATACAAAATACACATGTCATGCTATCTCAAAAATCAACATATCAAACTCATAAACATACCTCGGTGATCAAACACCTCCCCTGGAGGTAACACCATGTATGAATCATCCTGAAAGTCAACACTAGTGTATGGGTACTGCAGTATTACCTGCGACATCTGCCGCCACACCTATGCCGCCTCAGTTGTGAAAAAATGGTCTCCCTCGCCCCCACCGTGGCAAACCAAAATTTTCGACCATCGCCTCAATCGTGACTCTCGCGCACCCAGAGCGCCCAATAAAATCCTAGGGCGCAACATTGACACCCTCTCCAAAAACCAGGTGACCAAGATGGACCCAAAGGAAAAGGCCCCTATGTTGGTAGACCGACATCTATCCAGCTTCCCTACCATCCTAGCATGCAATGTCAACCCCCAGGCAAAGTGCTCCCCAGCCAGTGCCCTCCCCATGACACTCAGATGACCACCACTGATCCGCTGAGTCACGAGGGACCCATACACCCTCAAAATCATCGTTTCTACACAACGATGTGCTAGAGCATCCATCGCCTTGATGCTCATGACGGATCCCGACATGTAGTTCTCCCTCGAACAGTACCTCTGGCCCAAAGTCGCTAACGACACATTCGTAGGTAACACTGGCTCCACAGGTAGGGGCGTTCCTTGAAAAGGGATCCCAGTCAAAAAGTATATGTCCTCCACCACAGTGAAGGTGATATACTCTCCCCGCACCATAAAGTAATACAGGTACGGGCTCTGCATCCGGATCAAAAACTATAGGAGATACTCTTGTGCCCGTATCAACGAGAACTCAAAGAACTTCAACAGCCCATAGGTTGCCAAAGTGGCATGAACCCCCAGCTCTTCGATAGCCATGACATCCCTCAGCTGGGACCAATCCCACTCTCGCCAGCCGACCGGCATCGTTCCAAATGATCGCTTGCAACCACATAATCTAGTCCTAGGTCAGCCATATTGACCATAAAAAAATTAAAAAATATGAGTTTTTCACCCGTAAGCTTTTCCCCCAAGGCGCAGTTGTTTAACCCACAAGCGCACGCATATGCATGCTTGTTCAACCCACAGACACGCACATATGTGTGTCTGTCCATCCCACAGGCATGCACATAGGCGCGCATGTCTATCTCATAGGCGCGCATGCGTGCGCGCCTGCCCACCCTATAGTGGTGCCTCCACGTGCCCCTGTCATGAACACAGGTGTGCATCAAAGCGCGCCTGTCCACTACATAGTCACGCACCCATGCGCGGTTGTGTAGAAAACAGGAACGCATATCATGCACGCCTTTGTCCCCCTACGGGCACACCCATGTGTGACTATCCGAATAACAGGCACGCACTCGTGCACGCATATCTCTGGATCGCCCGCGCACTGAGGGCCCACACCCATAAAACCCCCTATATGGCTCTCCATATAGACCCTGCCCAGAAATTGAAAACCTACTTCTATGTAGGACAATAAGACTACTAACCTAAAGCTCACTGGTCCTGAATTTGCTGCCTCATTCTCCTAGAATCTCCAAATCTCCTTTGAATACCTCTCGTCCAGTCACTCTGGCAGCAAGTACAAATGAAATGGCAATGTGGGCTCTACAACTATATATAGGCCTTTATACCAAACTTCCAATCACCATTTCAAGAGCTACGGATGTCCGTTGTTCGATCCATCTTCAGCGACAGAATCAATNCAGAACTTGTTGAATATGCTGCAAGTGTTCGACCCAAGTCTTGTTGTAAATGAGAATGTCATCTAGATACACCACTACAAAAGTATTGGTAAATGGTCTTAGGCTACCGTCCATCATCCTCATGAAAGTGGCTGGAGAATTTGTCAAACCAAAGGGCATGACCAACCATTCAAAAAGGCCTTCCTTTGACTTGAAGGCGGGTTTCCATACATCTTTCTGTTCTATCGAGACCTGGTGGTAGCCAGACTTCAGATCAATCTTACTGAATTATTTGGCCCCTGTGAGTTGATCAAGGAGGTCATCAATTCGGGGAATCAGGTACCAATTTCTGACTGTGATTTTATTCAGAGCCTGATAATCAATGCAGAGTCGCCAAGTTCCATCTTTCTTTTGTACCAACACATTTGGGCTCCCGCAAGGTGATGAACTGGGATGGATATGCCCCTTGTGGAGCAGTTCTTGGATCTATCGCTTGATATCCTCATTCTCTAACAGAGAGTGATGATAGACTGGCCCATTGGGTAGTGGTGCATCGAGGGTGAGATCGATGGGGTGCTTGACCTGGCAGTGCAGAGGTACCCCAATAGGTGAGGAGAAGATATCTGAGTATTCTTCCATGACCTTATCTACTTTCTTCTGTTGTGTGGAGAGTTTGGCTGTAAAGACCCTGGATGTGTCTATGATATTTCTCTTATTCTGAGAGAGAATCATGAAGAATACAAACTTCCTTGTCTAAGAGATGACCTTCCTGCATTGCTTACCAAAGATCAAGGAAATAACACTAGGTGGAACTGCCTCGGGTATTCTATACAATTTCTTGTTCAAAGTAATCATAACACTACGAGGCCTAGAATCATATATAGCATGATGTTTCCATAAATAAGGTTGGCCCAAAAGAACATCAAAAACTTCGATAAGAGAAACATCACACAATACCTCATCTTTGAAGGGCTTGATGTCGTACGACAATCGACACTATTAGTTGATGTGGAGATCGCTTCCTTAGTGGATCCATCCAATTGTGTAGGGTTGTGGGTGCAGTTTTTTTGAAAAGGCCAGCCACTTGATGACCTCTACTAAGATGATGACCTCTACTAATATGAGGTTCTTATGGATACCTTTATCCATGATGAAGTGCAATGGGGTTCCTTTTACCCACATCTGTGAATGGAAGAGGTGTTCTCCTTCTTCTGGCTTGTCTGGTTCACCAGGCTGGAGCTTGGTGGTAGCAATGGTGGCACTGGGTTCCGCATCAATGATTTGTCTTCCCCTTTATGGTTCTAGCTCAGAGTCTGACTCTGTATTTGATTCAGAGGCTTTCACTTTGGCTACCAATGACTGCTTTGAGAGAAAGTCAACAGTGTTATGCCAAGGGATCTTATGAAAGTCGCACCACTTCCCGGTATCTTTATTTGTCTTTCCAGTGTCCTTTTCTTGTGGCTTAGATTGGTTGTCCTAATTTTGTCCATGTTTTCTTTGTCCTTTTCTCTATAGGTCCCCCCCCCCCTTTCCTCGATTTTGTTGTGAGGGCTTCTCAAGCCCAAATTATTGCATCTTTTGTTT
>JZKD02S0893283.1:0-14056 GCA_000966675.3 Picea glauca
GAATAGATTTCCTTTCATGCATTGCATTGAGCATTTAGTCCAGTTGCCTCTTAGATTTCCTTTCACGCATTAGAAATAGTTTTGCATTAAGAATTTAGTCCACTTGCCTCTTAGGATAGATAGTTGTTCAATGAGAAGTTTTTGCTTGCAGTAGTTAGTTGTCTTTTCTTATCCATCTATTTTCTTTAATAGGTTAGATAGTTGTTTTTGCTTGCTTTCTTATTTGCTTTAGTAGGTTAGATAGTTGTTTTTTCTTACTTGTCTATTTGCTTTAGTAGGTTAGTTAGGTGTCTTTTCTTATTTATTTCCTTTCATAGGATAGTTTCTCATTGAAAGTAGGTTGGTAAGTTAAAATAGTTTGCTTTTGTCATTTGCTTATTATGCTTAGTAGTTTTCTTTTGCTTATTTTTAAACTAGTTTTCTTTACATAGAGTTTTCATTTCTTTCTTAGGAACTATCCATCAACCCTTGGCCCAAAAGCACTTAGGTTACCTAGTTTCAATTTGCTTAGTAGGTTTTTCTCATTAGATAAGATTTTCTTGAGTAGATTAGCCTTAGATAACTGCCTTACTTAGTTAGACTATACTCCTACCAACCTTCTAGATTTGGCATATATTTTGCTACAACTCTAAGTTTACTTACCCTGGGTTGACAATTTAATTGAGGGTTTTTACTATGTTTTTAGTGCATATATAACACCCATCAAGCCTTGACTCGGGAATTTGAAGTTCACCATTAGAAGAGTAATCCATACCACCCACAGGCAAATGGTACAGTCGAGGCTTTCAATAATATATTAGAGACCGTGTTGACCAAGATTTGCAATGTTAACATAAATGACTGGGATTTAAGAATTCCAGTAGTATTGTGGGCCTACAAAACTACTTGCAAGAAGTTAACAATGCAGACCCCATTTAAGTTGGTATATGTCTTGGAAGAAGTGGTACCTATGGAATACTTGGTTCCTAGGTTAAGAATTGCAACATTTACAAGTATGGATGACACCGACATTGTTCAAGACAGGCTTGTGTAGTTGCTAGAACTGGAAGAAAACAAGTTTATTGCAAGATTTTATCAGTAGGTACAAAAAGAAAGAGAAAAGTCTTACCATGACAGACACATCAAGAGGAAGGAATTCAAGCAAGGAGATTTGGTACTTTTATATGATAGCAAGTTCTTGAAGCATCTAGGGAAGTTCAGGACACATAGTCTAGGGCCATTTGAAGTTTCCTATGTTATAGAAGAAGGAGTTGTGCAATTGAAGATCCTTAATGGAGAATGGAAAGAAGGTTTGGTAAATGGGAGTCGATTGAAATTGTATTATGACAACCAGCTACCTCGCAACTCTCAGTAAAAGCACAAGGAAGAAGTTTCTAGGTACCAGGTGCAGTTGAAACTAGGTACCAGACACAGAAAAGACAGTCTGCACACAATAGGGAGGGACAAAGAAGAAAGCACAAGATGCTCCGCGCAATCTGCAGTCGAAGTAAAACAAAAGGTTCAATCTTGCAATTACTCAGGGCGAGTCACATGTGAGTGTTGGTGGCCTGTTGGCCCTTGGTTATGGAAGGAAGCAAATATTAAGGAATAAATGTGAAGTACAAACTACGTGGAAGTCATATAAACCAAAGAAGGGTCGAAGTGGTTAAAGAAGAAGAAAATAAGGAGCAAAGTAAAGGAAAAGCTATCCATTGGAAGAGAAGATCAAGGAATATAAAGGATCGTGGAAAACTCAGCAAGCGGAAAAAGACATCAACAATTATTGTGGATCACCTCACGGAAAAGAAGGAAAGACAGACTGGAAAAGCCCTTAAAGCATGAGTCAAGACCTAGGGTTTTGGCACCTAGGGTTTTGGATCTAGGGTTTTGACACCTAGACTTTGCTATGTAATGTATAAATAAAGGTCTAACAGACCTGGGAGGGTTCGTTCTAGGTTGGTTTGTTGATACTATGGTTGTTGTTCATTGTTGAGTATTGTTGTAGAGAACAGTATTGAGATGTATTGTAAGATATTCAGTTGGGTGCAAAGATCAACCCTGCAGCTGGGTGCGCAAGGAGGTGAGAGAGGGGAGAGAGGAAGAGAAAGAGAGAGAGATATGCAAGCTAAGTGCACAGATAGAACTGTATGTGTCCACATAATATATCAATAAACGTAGTTCTATGGACGTATCCCTAGGGAGAGGGTGAACCACGTATATCTTGTTGTTTTGTGTGATTGATGTCATGTTATTTTCCATCTGTTATACTATTATTTAATTATTGTGTTAGATCAGAGATATAAATTGTGAATTAATCTTAGGAAGGGTAAGTAATATATAGATCATTGTGTTTTGTTGTCCTGGATCCACTTTGCATTTTCTCTGGTTGTAGACACCTATGTCCTGCAAACCCCTATTGCTACTTCGGGTGAGATTGCATCTGCTTCGTAGGTGTTGCTGAAAGGGGCAGTATTTAGGGTTTGTTGGTGCACTGTAAGAGTTGAATATTGGGTCTTCCCCTGTGCCAACAAATGGTTTATATGACCCTAACCAAGCTAGTACCTACTAGGTGTAATTTTTCAATAGTCCTCTGACCCAAAAATGAATTACCAGTCAGGCTGGTAGTTGGAAGGCCATCCTCAAGAGTTAATGAGGAGATGGGGCAAGGTACCCATATGTAAGGCTTCCAGGCCTGACCACGAGTTGGAGATTCAAACGCAAATAACCTTGTTGAGGAAGGCAAGAAAGTAAGTAATTTGGGGGACAAAGGTAGATCATCTAGAGAGAAAAGTGGAGAAAACAATCTCTAGAAGAGAAGAGAGAAGGTTTTTCGACTCTGGAGTTGAGAGAAAAGATTAGAAGCAAGTTCATTTTTGGCTATAAGAATCCATGGAAAATATCTCACTGTAAGTTGATAAACGAGGCTGACGAGTGACTGAGGAAGTGCTCATGTAGACCTCTTTGCTTGGTGTAGAGGAATCCATTTTCCAAGATCTTGTGGGTGGAGGAGAGTAACCTCTGTCCCTTACTATCATGGAGCAAGGAGAAATAATCTCTATCATAGAATCATGGTCTAGCTTGGGGGTGGCCAATGGTAAATCCATTAGGAGTGGTTGTGTCTATGGTTGGGTGGAAACATGCACCCCTTTCAAAAATCGCTTCACATTTTCCAATTTCGATAAGTATTTTCATACTCTGTGTAATATATTGGATGCGATGATTGAATGTATGTGTTTATGGTTAAGTCTTGCAATGTTTGAACAGTTATTATAAATTCTCATGTTGCTTATGTAAACTGCTATTTTTACATGGTTTTTTATTTACCTCAGTTAGTCGCTAGAGAGTTAAGGAATGTGAATCTGCAAGAGAGTCGGGGTAGGATTAACTGAAAAGTTTAAGTCATGCTAATATTTAGAGTTTACCTCAGTGGGAATGTCAAATTCAACTCTATGGGAGAAGGGTGTTCCTTCATACCCTCTAGCCATGTGACCAATGGCTCATACCCATGGCCTTAATTAAGTCTCAACTAAGAGTTGAGTGTAGACCGAAATCCAAATATGATCCCATATGACCCAAGGTTGGAAACCCCTCGCTAAGCCTGAAAGGGGTGAAGCTACTTTGGTTTTAAGAATGATGATTCCACAACCCTCGAAAACAGTCAAAGGCCAAAGTCACGAATTGATGGGGGTTGTAGATCTAGGGATCCATTGGAGATCTCTCTCAACCATTAGATCGGACTTAGGAAGGGTAGCATTTAATACTTCGAAGAAGTTTCACTTAGGGAGAATAGGATTTGTCTAGTGCTGAAAACTCCAGAATGTCATAGTTGCAAAGTTAATCTAGATCGTTTCGAATAGAGGGATGTGTATCCATAGATCAACAACTATCTAGAATTTTGGGTATTTGGCAGTATCAATGTGAATATATAGGAACGTAGAACGTCGAATGCAGAACTTCGACGTCCATCGTAGAATGTCAAATTATGAATGTCGAATTTACGAAGTGACGTAGACCATTGATCTTCAGATCCTTCGGGATCCCTCTTATCCCTCGAACTAGGGACTCTTGAGAACCCCTCTTAACTGACCAACCAACCAGGAATGCATCATGGAGTGACACATGGCCCCCACTTGTCCCCTTTCAAAAGTCTCTTGTTGGACTAGAGCCATTGGATGAGAGGCCATGTGGCAGGAGATGCTATAGTCCAAAAACTTGGTACTCCAGAGTAACTTGTCCAAGAGTCTTCAGAGTGTGAAAACCTATGAAGTTGTGAAAAACGAAGTGAATCTCAACCATTAATAGGATGAGGACATGTGGTGCTAGATTAGAGAGTCCGAAGACTTCAATCTTGGGGGATTCATGATGTGAGGAGTTGGTAAGTTTCGAATCCCATAGTCGTGAAGTAACGAGAGTCGTGGATCTATGGATCTATGTGGACAGATCTCAACCGTGATATTTGAAAGAAGTTAGAAGGTTGTATGTTGGGGGCTAATGTGGCTCACTAATGTCATCCATGGTGATGTGGACCCACAACTAAGGTGCCACGTGTCACTGGGATATGAATGATTCATAGACCCCTTATGCCTATTAGAGAATGACACATGTCACCCCCTAATGAGTAAACCTGTCACCCCTGGCCCTTACCGGTTGTCAACCTTTGGTTCATGCCCGCCTAGACAACATGGTTGGTGACACAACTGGGGCTCTGGGAGTTTTGGACTTCGGGATTTCAGGATATTTGCCAAAAATATTCGACGTCGATCACCAATCCTTGAATGTCGAAAACATTCAATGTTGATCATCGATTGTCGAACGCCGAAAACGTAAAACATTGATCGTTGATTGTCTAAATTTGAAAAAGGGACGTTCAATGTAAAATGACAAACGCCAATCGTAGAATGGCCAAGGGAACATGGAGATATTTCGGGACTTCTAGAAGTATGTGTGTAGTAATAAAATGGGCGTTTAGCACCGAACTCCAAAGACCGCAACTAATAACTCCTAGATAACTTCAGAGGTCGTATATTGTAAACCAGGGATTGGATTTGATCTGGTAACAAGTTGTTAGAAAACTATGGATGAGTAGAAGAGGATGAATACCTCAGAGAGATGATTTGATACAATTTGAACAAGAAAATATTTAATGCCCCATTCCTAGAAAGGGTATTTATGGGTCGGGTGCATTAAAAATTGGTATCAGAGCATGGGAACAACACTTGGCCTTCTTGGGCTCATGCACAAGTCACATAAAATATTATTAAATAACTTTATGGGGTAACACCCTACCTTACCCCCTTCTATAAGAAAATTGTATGAGCCTTTATTGAAGAGAGGAACAAAACCTTCTACTATTCATAGATGCTTTGGAAATATGTATTGTATGTTGCTAATGTTTCCAAATAAAGAAACTAACTTCACTTTGCAATAATATGTGTTCATGAATTGGTATATTAGTAACTAATATAAAATGTTTTGTCAGCACTCAAGTAGTCATTGAACAACGAGAAAACTACATCGTAAGGGATGGTGACACACCATGAGTTGGGGGAGAGATCCTATAATAGAGAGGAAGAATCTAATGTAAGGAGGGTGGTGGAAACCCCTTCATATTTGGTCAAAACTGTAAGAAGCCTCATGGAAGAATTACAAAGTTATAAGGATGAAAATGAAAGTTTGATAAAAGAATAGGAAAATCATACTGAAATTAATGCAATCCTACTACAAATTCTATCAGATATACAAAGGAAACTACAAGATGATCTAGATGCTAGTCATGTGGATATGCATCATACTAAGAAAAATCCAAGTCCACCTGAGATACAAAAGAATGGTCCAGAAAGTGGAAAAACTAGAAGGAGCACCTCAAGGAAGGCTCAAAATGGAGTCAAGGGACACTCACCAGAATGTCTCCCTGAGGAAACTAACAACTCCAAGAAATATTCTAGTGGAAAAAATAGTTCCCAATCTTAGGCAAGAGGAAAGAAGAGGAAGCATTCCAAGAGTCATGACCCTGAATAATTGAAGAAATCAAAACCTCCCACCTTCAATGGATATATTAAGAAGGGGGAAGAAGCAAAAATTTGGCTACTCGGCTTGAAGAAGTACTTCAAAGTCCATGACTACTCTGAAAACTTAAAGTCTTAGATAGCCATTTTCAACCTGAATGGGAAATATTCCATTTGGTGGGAGGACCTTAGGAATGTGAAAGGAATACATGATAAGGACTTGTCATGGAAACAATTTTAGAAATAATTCAAGAAGAAGTATTGGTCAGAAAATTACTTTGATGGGAATACCAAGGAGTTCTATGAAATCAAACTGGGAAAACTCACCATAGATGATTATATCAACCAATTTCTCGAGCTGATGAGGTACGTGTCCTACATAAA
Organism: Picea glauca; assembly: GCA_000966675.3. Taxonomy (NCBI): domain Eukaryota; kingdom Viridiplantae; phylum Streptophyta; class Pinopsida; order Pinales; family Pinaceae; genus Picea; species Picea glauca. The sequence goes on from JZKD02S0893283.1 coordinate 6,369, forward strand.
GGATGAAAAAGTGAAGATGCATCGATTTATTAGTGGATTACCTCAGTCCTACCGGGATAGAATTGAGTTTTATTTTCCAAAGACCTTAGAAGATATTATTTGAAAAGAAAGGTATTTCTATGAGCAATTCAAGAATATGACACAACCCCATGAAGAGTGGAAGAAGAAAAAAAAATTGGATTCAAGAAGAAGGGGTTTAAACCCTCGATATTTAAAAACCATGGGAAGATCTCTAGGATGAGCCTTCCTACGAGAAGTGTGTATCAAAAAAAAATTCCATCCCAGAGTGGAAATAAACCATTCGGAGCAGTTCCAAGTAAGAATGATAACACAAAGAGAGAACCCTTGAAATATTTGGGTTGTGGAGAGGAACATCTGTTGAGGGACTTTTTTCATAGGAAATAGAGAAATCATAGGGTATACAACATCCAAGAGGCTACCACAGTCAATGATGTGGCTGGGATCATGCCACAAATTTATGCAGCCTTGGATAATAGACAAGATGACCACCAAGATTCAGTGGTGGAGATGGAAGGTATGATTTCCAACCACCCTGTTTCTATTTTAATTGACCCTGGTTCTAATTTGAGTTATGTTTCCCCTCAAACTATCGAGAAATGTAAATTGCAACAAGTTAAACATGTTAAATCATGACTGCTACAACTAGCCACTAGAACCAAAAGAAAAGTAGCATAGTTCATACCAGCATGCCAATTCGTTATAAGTGGGTTTCCTGTTGAATCATGTTTTCGTTGATGCCAAATGATTGATGTCAAAGGAACAATGTCTTTTCATAGTATATTGATGGATCTTGTATTTTCCTTGATGCCAATGGATTGATTTCAAGTGGAGTCATATTCATATGATTTCATGCATATATGAAGATGGATCAATGAGTTTTCATTGATATATTATGCATATATGAAGATGGATCAATGAATAGTCATTGATATATGATGCATATATGGAGATGGATCAATTTGGTTTCATTGATATATGATGCAAACTTGGATTAATGTAAATATGACTCATTATTGTTTTGTCATGGTTGATAAGAAGTACAAATGGATGAACTCCAACGTGGTCCCCTTATGGTGAAATCCCTCATGGGAAGACACTTTACGGTTGAGTTATCCTAGTACTATGGTTAGAGAACCCATGATTAATTGTGGAACAACGAGATGAAGATCATTGAATTTGTCAGTGAAAATATCCTAGATGGATAGTGCTTGTCAATCCATTTCTGGTGGTATGTGGAACGTCACATAACTCCTCACCGTTTGAGAGTTATGGCCTTACGAAGTTGGAGGAACCTGGCTTGAAGCCCCAAAAGGTCAAAGAAGTCAAAGTTCTTTCAAAGAATAAATTATTTAAATAATAAAGTGAAGTGAAAAAGTCAAAGAGGATTATTTAAATAATAAAGTGAAGTGACAAAGTCAAATAGGATTATTTAAATAATAAAGTGAAGTGACAAAGTCAANTTGGTTTGTTGATACTATGGTTGTTGTTCATTGTTGAGTATTGTTGTAGAGAACAGTATTGAGATGTATTGTAAGATATTCAGTTGGGTGCAAAGATCAACCCTGCAGCTGGGTGTGCAAGGAGGTGAGAGAGGGGAGAGAGGAAGAGAAAGAGAGAGAGATATGCAAGCTAAGTGCACAGATAGAACTGTATGTGTCCACATAATATATCAATAAACTTAGTTCTATGGACGTATCCCTTGGGAGAGGGTGAACCACGTATATCTTGTTGTTTTGTGTGATTGATGTCATGTTATTTTCCATCTGTTATACTGTTATTTAATTATTGTGTTAGATCAGAGATATAAATTGTGAATTAATATTAGGAAGGGTAAGTAATATATAGATCATTGTGTTTTGTTGTCTTGGATCCACTTTGCATTTTCTCTGGTTGTAGACACCTATGTCCTGCAAACCCCTATTGCTACTTCGGGTGAGATTGCATCTGCTTCGCAGGTGTTGCTGAAAGGGGCAGTAGTTAGGGTTTGTTGGTGCACTGTAAGAGTTGAATCTTGGGTCTTCCCCTGTGCCAACAAATGGTTTATATGACCCTAACCAAGCTAGTACCTACTAGGTGTAATTTTTCAATAGTCCTCCGACCCAAAAATGAATTACCAGTCAGGCTGGTAGTTGGAAGGCCATCCTCAAGAGTTAATGAGGATATGGGGCAAGGTACCCATCTATAAGGCTTCCAGGCCTGACCACGAGTTGGGGGACAAAGGTAGATCATCAAGAGAGAAAAGTAGAGAAAACAATCTCTAGAAGAGAAGAGAGAAGGTTTTTCGACTCTGGAGTTGAGAGAAAATATTAGAAGAAAGTTCATTTTTGGCTATAAGAATCCATGGAAAATATCTCACTGTAAGTTGATAAATGAGGCTGACGAGTGACTAAGGAAGTGCTCATGTAGACCTCTTTGCTTGGTGTAGAGGAATCCATTTTCCAAGATCCTGTGGGTGGAGGAGAGTAACCTTTGTCCCTTACTATCATGGAGCAAGGAGAAATAATCTCTATCATAGAATCATGGTCTAGCTTGGGGGTGGCCAATGGTAAATCCATTAGGAGTGGTTGTGTCTATGGTTGGGTGGAAACATGCACCCCTTTCAAAAATCGCTTCACATTTTCCAATTTCGATAAGTATTTTCATACTCTGTGTAATATATTGGATGCGATGATTGAATGTATGTGTTTATGGTTAAGTCTTGCAATGTTTGAACAGTTATTATAAATTCTCATGTTGCTTATGTAAACTGCTATTTTTACATGGTTTTTTATTTACCTCAGTTAGTCGCTAGAGAGTTAAGGAATGTGAATCTGCAAGAGAGTCGGGGTAGGATTAACTGAAAAGTTTAAGTCATGCTAATATTTAGAGTTTACCTCAGTGGGAATGTCAAATTCAACTCTATGGGAGAAGGGTGTTCCTTCATACCCTCTAGCCATGTGACCAATGGCTCATACCCATGGCCTTAATTAAGTCTCAACTAAGAGTTGAGTGTAGACCGAAATCCAAATATGATCCCATATGACCCAAGGTTGGAAACCCCTCGCTAAGCCTGAAAGGGGTGAAGCTACTTTGGTTTTAAGAATGATGATTCCACAACCCTCGAAAACAGTCAAAGGCCAAAGTCACGAATTGATGGGGGTTGTAGATCTAGGGATCCATTGGAGATCTCTCTCAACCATTAGATCGGACTTAGGAAGGGTAGCATTTAATACTTCGAAGAAGTTTCACTTAGGGAGAATAGGATTTGTCTAGTGCTGAAAACTCCAGAATGTCATAGTTGCAAAGTTAATCTAGATCGTTTCGAATAGAGGGATGTGTATCCATAGATCAACAACTATCTAGAATTTTGGGTATTTGGCAGTATCAATGTGAATATATAGGAACGTAGAACGTCGAATGCAGAACTTCGACGTCCATCGTAGAATGTCAAATTATGAATGTCGAATTTACGAAGTGACGTAGACCATTGATCTTCAGATCCTTCGGGATCCCTCTTATCCCTCGAACTAGGGACTCTTGAGAACCCCTCTTAACTGACCAACCAACCAGGAATGCATCATGGAGTGACACATGGCCCCCACTTGTCCCCTTTCAAAAGTCTCTTGTTGGACTAGAGCCATTGGATGAGAGGCCATGTGGCAGGAGATGCTATAGTCCAAAAACTTGGTACTCCAGAGTAACTTGTCCAAGAGTCTTCAGAGTGTGAAAACCTATGAAGTTGTGAAAAACGAAGTGAATCTCAACCATTAATAGGATGAGGACATGTGGTGCTAGATTAGAGAGTCCGAAGACTTCAATCTTGGGGGATTCATGATGTGAGGAGTTGGTAAGTTTCGAATCCCATAGTCGTGAAGTAACGAGAGTCGTGGATCTATGGATCTATGTGGACAGATCTCAACCGTGATATTTGAAAGAAGTTAGAAGGTTGTATGTTGGGGGCTAATGTGGCTCACTAATGTCATCCATGGTGATGTGGACCCACAACTAAGGTGCCACGTGTCACTGGGATATGAATGATTCATAGACCCCTTATGCCTATTAGAGAATGACACATGTCACCCCCTAATGAGTAAACCTGTCACCCCTGGCCCTTACCGGTTGTCAACCTTTGGTTCATGCCCGCCTAGACAACATGGTTGGTGACACAACTGGGGCTCTGGGAGTTTTGGACTTCGGGATTTCAGGATATTTGCCAAAAATATTCGACGTCGATCACCAATCCTTGAATGTCGAAAACATTCAATGTTGATCATCGATTGTCGAACGCCGAAAACGTAAAACATTGATCGTTGATTGTCTAAATTTGAAAAAGGGACGTTCAATGTAAAATGACAAACGCCAATCGTAGAATGGCCAAGGGAACATGGAGATATTTCGGGACTTCTAGAAGTATGTGTGTAGTAATAAAATGGGCGTTTAGCACCGAACTCCAAAGACCGCAACTAATAACTCCTAGATAACTTCAGAGGTCGTATATTGTAAACCAGGGATTGGATTTGATCTGGTAACAAGTTGTTAGAAAACTATGGATGAGTAGAAGAGGATGAATACCTCAGAGAGATGATTTGATACAATTTGAACAAGAAAATATTTAATGCCCCATTCCTAGAAAGGGTATTTATGGGTCGGGTGCATTAAAAATTGGTATCAGAGCATGGGAACAACACTTGGCCTTCTTGGGCTCATGCACAAGTCACATAAAATATTATTAAATAACTTTATGGGGTAACACCCTACCTTACCCCCTTCTATAAGAAAATTGTATGAGCCTTTATTGAAGAGAGGAACAAAACCTTCTACTATTCATAGATGCTTTGGAAATATGTATTGTATGTTGCTAATGTTTCCAAATAAAGAAACTAACTTCACTTTGCAATAATATGTGTTCATGAATTGGTATATTAGTAACTAATATAAAATGTTTTGTCAGCACTCAAGTAGTCATTGAACAACGAGAAAACTACATCGTAAGGGATGGTGACACACCATGAGTTGGGGGAGAGATCCTATAATAGAGAGGAAGAATCTAATGTAAGGAGGGTGGTGGAAACCCCTTCATATTTGGTCAAAACTGTAAGAAGCCTCATGGAAGAATTACAAAGTTATAAGGATGAAAATGAAAGTTTGATAAAAGAATAGGAAAATCATACTGAAATTAATGCAATCCTACTACAAATTCTATCAGATATACAAAGGAAACTACAAGATGATCTAGATGCTAGTCATGTGGATATGCATCATACTAAGAAAAATCCAAGTCCACCTGAGATACAAAAGAATGGTCCAGAAAGTGGAAAAACTAGAAGGAGCACCTCAAGGAAGGCTCAAAATGGAGTCAAGGGACACTCACCAGAATGTCTCCCTGAGGAAACTAACAACTCCAAGAAATATTCTAGTGGAAAAAATAGTTCCCAATCTTAGGCAAGAGGAAAGAAGAGGAAGCATTCCAAGAGTCATGACCCTGAATAATTGAAGAAATCAAAACCTCCCACCTTCAATGGATATATTAAGAAGGGGGAAGAAGCAAAAATTTGGCTACTCGGCTTGAAGAAGTACTTCAAAGTCCATGACTACTCTGAAAACTTAAAGTCTTAGATAGCCATTTTCAACCTGAATGGGAAATATTCCATTTGGTGGGAGGACCTTAGGAATGTGAAAGGAATACATGATAAGGACTTGTCATGGAAACAATTTTAGAAATAATTCAAGAAGAAGTATTGGTCAGAAAATTACTTTGATGGGAATACCAAGGAGTTCTATGAAATCAAACTGGGAAAACTCACCATAGATGATTATATCAACCAATTTCTCGAGCTGATGAGGTACGTGTCCTACATAAAGGATGAAAAAGTGAAGATGCATCGATTTATTAGTGGATTACCTCAGTCCTACCGGGATAGAATTGAGTTTTATTTTCCAAAGACCTTAGAAGATATTATTTGAAAAGAAAGGTATTTCTATGAGCAATTCAAGAATATGACACAACCCCATGAAGAGTGGAAGAAGAAAAAAAAATTGGATTCAAGAAGAAGGGGTTTAAACCCTCGATATTTAAAAACCATGGGAAGATCTCTAGGATGAGCCTTCCTACGAGAAGTGTGTATCAAAAAAAAATTCCATCCCAGAGTGGAAATAAACCATTCGGAGCAGTTCCAAGTAAGAATGATAACACAAAGAGAGAACCCTTGAAATATTTGGGTTGTGGAGAGGAACATCTGTTGAGGGACTTTTTTCATAGGAAATAGAGAAATCATAGGGTATACAACATCCAAGAGGCTACCACAGTCAATGATGTGGCTGGGATCATGCCACAAATTTATGCAGCCTTGGATAATAGACAAGATGACCACCAAGATTCAGTGGTGGAGATGGAAGGTATGATTTCCAACCACCCTGTTTCTATTTTAATTGACCCTGGTTCTAATTTGAGTTATGTTTCCCCTCAAACTATCGAGAAATGTAAATTGCAACAAGTTAAACATGTTAAATCATGACTGCTACAACTAGCCACTAGAACCAAAAGAAAAGTAGCATAGTTCATACCAGCATGCCAATTCGTTATAAGTGGGTTTCCTGTTGAATCATGTTTTCGTTGATGCCAAATGATTGATGTCAAAGGAACAATGTCTTTTCATAGTATATTGATGGATCTTGTATTTTCCTTGATGCCAATGGATTGATTTCAAGTGGAGTCATATTCATATGATTTCATGCATATATGAAGATGGATCAATGAGTTTTCATTGATATATTATGCATATATGAAGATGGATCAATGAATAGTCATTGATATATGATGCATATATGGAGATGGATCAATTTGGTTTCATTGATATATGATGCAAACTTGGATTAATGTAAATATGACTCATTATTGTTTTGTCATGGTTGATAAGAAGTACAAATGGATGAACTCCAACGTGGTCCCCTTATGGTGAAATCCCTCATGGGAAGACACTTTACGGTTGAGTTATCCTAGTACTATGGTTAGAGAACCCATGATTAATTGTGGAACAACGAGATGAAGATCATTGAATTTGTCAGTGAAAATATCCTAGATGGATAGTGCTTGTCAATCCATTTCTGGTGGTATGTGGAACGTCACATAACTCCTCACCGTTTGAGAGTTATGGCCTTACGAAGTTGGAGGAACCTGGCTTGAAGCCCCAAAAGGTCAAAGAAGTCAAAGTTCTTTCAAAGAATAAATTATTTAAATAATAAAGTGAAGTGAAAAAGTCAAAGAGGATTATTTAAATAATAAAGTGAAGTGACAAAGTCAAATAGGATTATTTAAATAATAAAGTGAAGTGACAAAGTCAAAGAGGATTATTTAAATAATAAAGTGAAGTGATGAAGTCGAGGAGGATTATTTAAATAATAAAGTAAATGGAGAACGTTCTAATTATGGAAAGTGGTTATAAGAAGGTTAACCGTAAAATGAGTAAAATGGGTTAAGTGGTCAAGTGGCTATTGGATACATGGACAAGTGACAAATTGGGCAAAGTTGGACATAGGTGACTATGTGGACAAAGTGGCTATGTGGACAAATTGGCCTAGAAGATGTTTCTAAGGAAGCTACTTGGAGAGTATAAATAAGAGGCAAGGGTATCTTGTGATATATATATATATCTATATATATATATATATATATATATATATATATATAT
>JZKD02S0893294.1:0-14056 GCA_000966675.3 Picea glauca
CAACCAAATCCATTGAATCTATTACGAAATTTTGGCATATAGCCAAAGATTCTATTAATCCTAATACATTGTAAAACATGCATATTGCCCTTGGAAACATCCACATTATCTAACTACAAAATTTCTTAATAAATTTCCCAAGCAAAAAGACAATGTTGAAATACAACAATTGACAGATGATTCATGATCAGGTACTCCCTATGCTCCATTTTGCAATGGAGAATCTTCCTCTACCTCCATAGGTGTAACTCCAAGCTCCCCCTAACCGTCCTCTTTGTTTACATGGCAAGAAATAGCTGACACCTGATTTAACTAGAGTTTCTTGTTTTTCCGATCTCTTTTATTTTCCATGCCCAAAATGAAACTTCCAACACCGAGATCCTTCATGTCAAATTTAGAGGACAACTGAGTTTTCACATCCTGGATAATCTCCTTGTTGTTTCCTATCAACAACATGTCATCCATATACAATACCAAACAAATCAAATGATCACCAATTAATTTAAAATACACGCAGTGATCCTCTTTGCTTCTTATGAAGCCAAGTCCTAGCATATAAGTATCAAATTTTTGATACCACATCCTTGGTGATTGTTTTAAACCATACAGGGACTTTTTCAACTTGCATACTAGCTCCTTCTTTTCCTTCACAACAAAACCTTCTGTCTGCTTCATATAGATTTCTTCTTCCAAATCCCCATGTAGGAATGATGTCTTCACGTCCATCTTTTCTACTTTAAAATCAAACGCAGCAACAACAGATAACATAAATCTAATATAAGTTAACTTGGCAACAGGAGAAAAAATCTCACCAAAATCAATTCCCTCAACCTAGGAATAACCCTTTGCTACTAATCGAGCTTTGTATTTCTCCACTTTGCCTTCTGCATTCATCGTCTTTTTAAATACCCATTTGTTGCCAATGGGATTTCTTCTAGTCGGTAACTCCACTAGATCCCAAACCTCACTCTTATCCAAGACTGCCATTTTTTCATCCATGGTCTTTTTCCAACGTTTTCCATCCTCTGAATCTATTACCTCCCTAACAGTTCTAGGATCATCAGTAATAGACAAAGCAAATTTGAACAGAAATCAGATGGAGTATACCTTTATGGTTGTCTTCTTTCCTAAACCAATCTCCTCAATATTGGAGTATGAGGATCTTCTTCTTCTGATTCATGTTCTTCTGTAGAGTCGAATTCATCATTCTTTAAATCAAACTCTATTTTCTTTGGTTCTTCCTTACTTGGTAGGACATCGTGTTTAACAACATCTTTTATTTCTCTACTATATACAACCTTCTTAGTTTCTGGGTTCCAAAGCTTATAACCTTTAAGACCATCTTTATACCCAATAAAGATACACTTTTCAACCTTCTTATCTAGCTTACTCATGTTTTCCTTTGGAACATGAACATAGGCCTCACAACCAAATACCTTGAGATATGTGAAAAAAGGTTTCTTACCGGTCCATACCTCTTGTGGAGATTTTTCATCCAATGATGATGAGGGTGATCTGTTGACCAGGTAACATGCAGTACCCACTACCTCTGCCCATAATTATTTCCCTAACCTGACACCATTGAGCATGCACCTTGTTTTTTCCATCAACATCTTGTTCATCCTTTCTGCAACTCCATTATGTTGAGGTGTGTATGGAGTAGTCTTTTGCCTTGCTATACCGCATTTCTTACAGAATTCTTCAAATTCATTCCCACAGAACTCTCCACCATTATCAGTCCTCAACACCTTAATTATTTTCTTTGTTTGATTCTCAACAAGAGCCTTAAACGCTTTAAACCTATCAAAGACTTCATATTTATTATTGAGGAAATATATCCAAGTATTCCTCAAGAAGTCATCTATAAATGAGAATAGTACACAGATTTTCCCAATGATGGAACCGACAAAGGTCCAAACACATCACTATGAAGTAGTTGTAAAATTCCTTCTGCCCTCGTTGCACCAGAGGGGAATCTTACCTGATTTTGCTTCTCATATACACAATGTTCATAGAAATCAAAATCCAGAGAACAATTAGACATGCCTTCAACCCTACCTTTATTGTGTAGTAGTCGAAAACCCTTCTCTCCGATATGCCCCAGTCTTTGATGCCACATCATAACCTTTTCTCCAAAGACTGTAGGAGTTTTTTTCTTCTTCAACTCAAATATCAGAAACAATGGAACTATTACACCCATCACAAGTAGTGCTTCTTTGCAGCTTATACAGAATTCCAAACCAAGCTCCCTTCAGCAACACCATTGCTCCTCAAACCATCTTGCAGGTTTCCTTTTCAAATATTATTTTTACCCATGCATCGTCCATTTTGCTTATAGAAATCAAATTTATGGTCAATTATGGGATGTGCAGAACATCAGGTAGCGTTCTATTCCTTCCATCTATGAGCATCAACTTGACTTTTCCTCGTCCTATGATTTTGGTTGTCGAGTCATCACTGAGGAAAACATTACCTCCATCATACCTTTCATATTCACATAACCACTCCCTATGGGGAATGATATGAAAGGATGCACCTGAGTCAACCAACCATGCCTCATGATCTGCATGTGTGCTTGAAGAAGCCAAGTACACATCCCCTCCTTCTTCCTTAGAGGTCTTTTATTATGTAGAATGAGCTTCTTCTGATCCCTTATTTTTCTCAAATGTGGATCTACATTGCTTCTTGTAGTGCCCTTCTTTTCCACATCTCCAGCATACCTTTACAAACTTTTCGGGAGATTTAGATCTACCCTAAGACTTAGATCTCCCACTTGAGGAATTAGATCTATTTATTTCCTGGGACCATCCTCTTGCAAATAATGCATCTATGATATGTCCTTCCATGTTCTTTTGTCTCATCTCCTCCGACAACAAGGATGAGACCACTTCATCAAACTTCAAGGCAGTTGTATTACTACCTATGGCCACAACTAGACTATCCCACGAGTCTGGTAAAGAGCACAGTAAATTGATACACTTATCTTCATCTGAAATTTTAATGTCAATAGATACTAACTGACTTACCCCGATGTTGAAGGCGTTCAAATGCTCTAGCATCGAGTCTCCATCTCTCATCCTCTGATTATACAACGTCTTTCTCAGAAATAGTTTATTTACTATGGACTTAGACTGATACAACTTCCTCAACTTATTCCATAAATCCTTGGTTGTAGCTTCCTCTGACACATTCAACAATACTAAATCTGAGAGACATAGTCGGATTGTGCTCTACACCTTCCGATCCAACTTTTTCCAGTCATCTGCTGAAGTTCCTATAGGTGTAGTACCTGGATCCACCAACATATCTTCCATCTTGAGCTTCCACAACTCAAAAATTTGCCCATTAAACTTATTGATCTTCATTTTCAAATTGCTCGCCATTTCTCTTCACTTGAAGAATTAATACTGTAGATATCCCACTGTAACAAGGCTTATCACAGTCCCGAGCCAAACCCTCGACCACAAAGGAGTCCCCCTGAAGCCAATAATTGTTATGATACCAGATGTAGATTTTAACCTTGTACAATTATTTACTGCAAACAGATTTTTAGTAAAAGAATAGAAAAGATACAATGGAAAATACACACATTACATAGAGAATTTTCCCCTAGAAACCCAAACTAGGAAAACCAACATATTCTATATTCATTCATATCATACATTGTTTATAATACAATATACATATAGGAGACAACAACATCCAAAACCCTAATCCAATGACCTGGATTAGTCAACAACCCTAATTCCTTAACCAGAAATAGAAAACCATCAGAAAAAACCATGTGCCGAAAAAAACCGCCCAACAATGGACACGAAAAATAAGACAAAAAAGGTGACACCTTTCTCGAGGCAAATTTTTTTTATCAGGGGTGCTTCCCCTGAACCCCCATGCAGGGGGACTATTGCCCCCTGCAACCCAACAATAAGGTTCCATATTAAGACCAAACAACATACCACTATAACTAATATAACCAAGCCACCCACCACTTAGTTCTTTGCTGTCACAATTGTTTGAAATATGGGCAGAAAGACTTTTAACACCAGCAAACCACAAACATTCAACTTCCCTTGCTACAAGGAGAACACCTTATAGTGGAGGTTTTTAGTGTTGCAAAATTTTGGAAAACACCTATGCTACACTCTCTTTTATTGGTTGCAGAGGTTTTAGTGGAGGTTTTAATGGACATTCCATATAACTAAAAAGATTTCGACAGGCGGAGGTTGTAGCAGAGGTTTTTTTTTTCAATGCTTTTATTGTTAAAACGCACCGGTGCGTTATTGAATATAACATTTCGATGTGCAGACATAAATGTGAAGCACCAAAGTGCACACATAAATAAGAAGCAACGGTGCGCACACATAAATGAGAAGCATTGGTGTGCACACATAAATGAAAAGCATCAATGTTTTTTATGTTTATCCATGCACTAGTGTGTATTGTAAACATATGTAGCNCAACCAAATCCATTGAATCTATTACGAAATTTTGGCATATAGCCAAAGATTCTATTAATCCTAATACATTGTAAAACATGCATATTGCCCTTGGAAACATCCACATTATCTAACTGCAAAAATTCTTAATAAATTGCCCAAGCAAAAAGACAATGTTGAAATACAACAATTGATAGATGATTCATGATCAGGTACTCCCTGTGCTCCATTTTGCAATGGAGAATCTTCCTCTACCTCCATAGGTGTAACTCCAAGCTCCCCCTAACCGTCCTCTTTGTTTACATGGCAAGAAATAGCTGACACCTGATTTAACTAGAGTTTCTTGTTTTTCCGATCTCTTTTATTTTCCATGCCCAAAATGAAACTTCCAACACCGAGATCCTTCATGTCAAATTTAGAGGACAACTGAGTTTTCACATCCTGGATAATCTCCTTGTTGTTTCCTATCAACAACATGTCATCCATATACAATACCAAACAAATCAAATGATCACCAATTAATTTAAAATACACGCAGCGATCCTCTTTGCTTCTTCTGAAGCCAAGTCCCAGCATATAAGTATCAAATTTTTGATACCACATCCTTGGTGATTGTTTTAAACCATACAGGGACTTTTTCAACTTGCATACTAGCTCCTTCTTTTCCTTCACAACAAAACCTTCTATCTGCTTCATATAGATTTCTTCTTCCAAATCCCCATGTAGGAATGATGTCTTCACGTCCATCTTTTCTACTTTAAAATCAAACGCAACAGTAACATATAACATAAATCTAATATAAGTTAACTTGAAAACAGGAGAAAAAATCTCACCAAAATCAATTCCCTCAACCTAGGAATAACCCTTTGCTACTAATCGAGCTTTGTATTTCTCCACTTTACCTTCTGCATTCATCGTCTTTTTAAATACCCATTTGTTGCCAGTGGGATTTCTTCTAGTCGGTAACTCCACTAGATCCCAAACCTCACTCTTATCCAAGACTGCCATTTTTTCATCCATGGTCTTTTTCCAACGTTTTCCATCCTATGAATCTATCACCTCCCTAACAGTTCTAGGATCATCAGTAATAGACAAAGCAAAATTTGAACAGAAATCAGATGGAGTATACCTTTATGGTTATCTTCTTTCCTAAACCAATCTCCTCAATATTGGAGTATGAGGATCTTCTTCTTCTGATTCATGTTCTTCTGTAGAGTCGAATTCATCATTCTTTAAATCAAACTCTATTTTCTTTGGTTCTTCCTTACTTGGTAGGACATCGTGTTTAACAACATCTTTTATTTCTCTACTATATACAACCTTCTTAGTTTCTGGGTTCCAAAGCTTATAACCTTTAAGACCATCTTTATACCCAATAAAGATACACTTTTCAACCTTCTTATCTAGCTTACTCATGTTTTCCTTTGGAACATGAACATAGGCCTCACAACCAAATACCTTGAGATATGTGAAAAAAGGTTTCTTACCGGTCCATACCTCTTGTGGAGATTTTTCATCCAATGATGATGAGGGTGATCTGTTGACCAGGTAACATGCAGTACCCACTACCTCTGCCCATAATTATTTCCCTAACCTGACACCATTGAGCATGCACCTTGTTTTTTCCATCAACATCTTGTTCATCCTTTCTGCAACTCCATTATGTTGAGGTGTGTATGGAGTAGTCTTTTGCCTTGCTATACCGCATTTCTTACAGAATTCTTCAAATTCATTCCCACAGAACTCTCCACCATTATCAGTCCTCAACACCTTAATTATTTTCTTTGTTTGATTCTCAACAAGAGCCTTAAACGCTTTAAACCTATCAAAGACTTCATATTTATTATTGAGGAAATATATCCAAGTATTCCTCAAGAAGTCATCTATAAATGAGAATAGTACACAGATTTTCCCAATGATGGAACCGACAAAGGTCCAAACACATCACTATGAAGTAGTTGTAAAATTCCTTCTGCCCTCGTTGCACCAGAGGGGAATCTTACCTGATTTTGCTTCTCATATACACAATGTTCATAGAAATCAAAATCCAGAGAACAATTAGACATGCCTTCAACCCTACCTTTATTGTGTAGTAGTCGAAAACCCTTCTCTCCGATATGCCCCAGTCTTTGATGCCACATCATAACCTTTTCTCCAAAGACTGTAGGAGTTTTTTTCTTCTTCAACTCAAATATCAGAAACAATGGAACTATTACACCCATCACAAGTAGTGCTTCTTTGCAGCTTATACAGAATTCCAAACCAAGCTCCCTTCAGCAACACCATTGCTCCTCAAACCATCTTGCAGGTTTCCTTTTCAAATATTATTTTTACCCATGCATCGTCCATTTTGCTTATAGAAATCAAATTTATGGTCAATTATGGGATGTGCAGAACATCAGGTAGCGTTCTATTCCTTCCATCTATGAGCATCAACTTGACTTTTCCTCGTCCTATGATTTTGGTTGTCGAGTCATCACTGAGGAAAACATTACCTCCATCATACCTTTCATATTCACATAACCACTCCCTATGGGGAATGATATGAAAGGATGCACCTGAGTCAACCAACCATGCCTCATGATCTGCATGTGTGCTTGAAGAAGCCAAGTACACATCCCCTCCTTCTTCCTTAGAGGTCTTTTATTATGTAGAATGAGCTTCTTCTGATCCCTTATTTTTCTCAAATGTGGATCTACATTGCTTCTTGTAGTGCCCTTCTTTTCCACATCTCCAGCATACCTTTACAAACTTTTCGGGAGATTTAGATCTACCCTAAGACTTAGATCTCCCACTTGAGGAATTAGATCTATTTATTTCCTGGGACCATCCTCTTGCAAATAATGCATCTATGATATGTCCTTCCATGTTCTTTTGTCTCATCTCCTCCGACAACAAGGATGAGACCACTTCATCAAACTTCAAGGCAGTTGTATTACTACCTATGGCCACAACTAGACTATCCCACGAGTCTGGTAAAGAGCACAGTAAATTGATACACTTATCTTCATCTGAAATTTTAATGTCAATAGATACTAACTGACTTACCCCGATGTTGAAGGCGTTCAAATGCTCTAGCATCGAGTCTCCATCTCTCATCCTCTGATTATACAACGTCTTTCTCAGAAATAGTTTATTTACTATGGACTTAGACTGATACAACTTCCTCAACTTATTCCATAAATCCTTGGTTGTAGCTTCCTCTGACACATTCAACAATACTAAATCTGAGAGACATAGTCGGATTGTGCTCTACACCTTCCGATCCAACTTTTTCCAGTCATCTGCTGAAGTTCCTATAGGTGTAGTACCTGGATCCACCAACATATCTTCCATCTTGAGCTTCCACAACTCAAAAATTTGCCCATTAAACTTATTGATCTTCATTTTCAAATTGCTCGCCATTTCTCTTCACTTGAAGAATTAATACTGTAGATATCCCACTGTAACAAGGCTTATCACAGTCCCGAGCCAAACCCTCGACCACAAAGGAGTCCCCCTGAAGCCAATAATTGTTATGATACCAGATGTAGATTTTAACCTTGTACAATTATTTACTGCAAACAGATTTTTAGTAAAAGAATAGAAAAGATACAATGGAAAATACACACATTACATAGAGAATTTTCCCCTAGAAACCCAAACTAGGAAAACCAACATATTCTATATTCATTCATATCATACATTGTTTATAATACAATATACATATAGGAGACAACAACATCCAAAACCCTAATCCAATGACCTGGATTAGTCAACAACCCTAATTCCTTAACCAGAAATAGAAAACCATCAGAAAAAACCATGTGCCGAAAAAAACCGCCCAACAATGGACACGAAAAATAAGACAAAAAAGGTGACACCTTTCTCGAGGCAAATTTTTTTTATCAGGGGTGCTTCCCCTGAACCCCCATGCAGGGGGACTATTGCCCCCTGCAACCCAACAATAAGGTTCCATATTAAGACCAAACAACATACCACTATAACTAATATAACCAAGCCACCCACCACTTAGTTCTTTGCTGTCACAATTGTTTGAAATATGGGCAGAAAGACTTTTAACACCAGCAAACCACAAACATTCAACTTCCCTTGCTACAAGGAGAACACCTTATAGTGGAGGTTTTTAGTGTTGCAAAATTTTGGAAAACACCTATGCTACACTCTCTTTTATTGGTTGCAGAGGTTTTAGTGGAGGTTTTAATGGACATTCCATATAACTAAAAAGATTTCGACAGGCGGAGGTTGTAGCAGAGGTTTTTTTTTTCAATGCTTTTATTGTTAAAACGCACCGGTGCGTTATTGAATATAACATTTCGATGTGCAGACATAAATGTGAAGCACCAAAGTGCACACATAAATAAGAAGCAACGGTGCGCACACATAAATGAGAAGCATTGGTGTGCACACATAAATGAAAAGCATCAATGTTTTTTATGTTTATCCATGCACTAGTGTGTATTGTAAACATATGTAGCGAATTATGATTACCATAAGACTTGGGCAGAACATTTGCAACATATTCAACAAGTTCTACACACTCTACGTCAGCACAAGCTATATGTCAACTTGGAAAAATGCTCCTTCAGCATGGACTAGGTCCAGTACCTAGGCTACATTTTTTATGCACATGGTGTGCATGTTGATCCAGCCAAGATCCAAGTCATCTGCGACTGGCCAACCCCAACCATGCTCACTCAGCTTCAGAGCTTCTTAAACCTTGCCAATTTTTGTCAAAGGTTCGTGTTGGGACTCTCCCATATTGCATGGGCCCTCAACGACATAACCAGGGGTGGTGTTAAGGAAAAAATTGTGTGGGGTCTATCCCAATAGAAAGCATTCAATGATCTGAAGAAACTCTTGTGTTCCGCCCTAGTGCTTTCATTACCTGACCTGCAACAATCCTTTGAGACCGAGACAGATGCTTTAGACTATGTTNTCTTCTTTCCTAAACCAATCTCCTCAATATTGGAGTATGAGGATCTTCTTCTTCTGATTCATGTTCTTCTGTAGAGTCGAATTCATCATTCTTTAAATCAAACTCTATTTTCTTTGGTTCTTCCTTACTTGGTAGGACATCGTGTTTAACAACATCTTTTATTTCTCTACTATATACAACCTTCTTAGTTTCTGGGTTCCAAAGCTTATAACCTTTAAGACCATCTTTATACCCAATAAAGATACACTTTTCAACCTTCTTATCTAGCTTACTCATGTTTTCCTTTGGAACATGAACATAGGCCTCACAACCAAATACCTTGAGATATGTGAAAAAAGGTTTCTTACCGGTCCATACCTCTTGTGGAGATTTTTCATCCAATGATGATGAGGGTGATCTGTTGACCAGGTAACATGCAGTACCCACTACCTCTGCCCATAATTATTTCCCTAACCTGACACCATTGAGCATGCACCTTGTTTTTTCCATCAACATCTTGTTCATCCTTTCTGCAACTCCATTATGTTGAGGTGTGTATGGAGTAGTCTTTTGCCTTGCTATACCGCATTTCTTACAGAATTCTTCAAATTCATTCCCACAGAACTCTCCACCATTATCAGTCCTCAACACCTTAATTATTTTCTTTGTTTGATTCTCAACAAGAGCCTTAAACGCTTTAAACCTATCAAAGACTTCATATTTATTATTGAGGAAATATATCCAAGTATTCCTCAAGAAGTCATCTATAAATGAGAATAGTACACAGATTTTCCCAATGATGGAACCGACAAAGGTCCAAACACATCACTATGAAGTAGTTGTAAAATTCCTTCTGCCCTCGTTGCACCAGAGGGGAATCTTACCTGATTTTGCTTCTCATATACACAATGTTCATAGAAATCAAAATCCAGAGAACAATTAGACATGCCTTCAACCCTACCTTTATTGTGTAGTAGTCGAAAACCCTTCTCTCCGATATGCCCCAGTCTTTGATGCCACATCATAACCTTTTCTCCAAAGACTGTAGGAGTTTTTTTCTTCTTCAACTCAAATATCAGAAACAATGGAACTATTACACCCATCACAAGTAGTGCTTCTTTGCAGCTTATACAGAATTCCAAACCAAGCTCCCTTCAGCAACACCATTGCTCCTCAAACCATCTTGCAGGTTTCCTTTTCAAATATTATTTTTACCCATGCATCGTCCATTTTGCTTATAGAAATCAAATTTATGGTCAATTATGGGATGTGCAGAACATCAGGTAGCGTTCTATTCCTTCCATCTATGAGCATCAACTTGACTTTTCCTCGTCCTATGATTTTGGTTGTCGAGTCATCACTGAGGAAAACATTACCTCCATCATACCTTTCATATTCACATAACCACTCCCTATGGGGAATGATATGAAAGGATGCACCTGAGTCAACCAACCATGCCTCATGATCTGCATGTGTGCTTGAAGAAGCCAAGTACACATCCCCTCCTTCTTCCTTAGAGGTCTTTTATTATGTAGAATGAGCTTCTTCTGATCCCTTATTTTTCTCAAATGTGGATCTACATTGCTTCTTGTAGTGCCCTTCTTTTCCACATCTCCAGCATACCTTTACAAACTTTTCGGGAGATTTAGATCTACCCTAAGACTTAGATCTCCCACTTGAGGAATTAGATCTATTTATTTCCTGGGACCATCCTCTTGCAAATAATGCATCTATGATATGTCCTTCCATGTTCTTTTGTCTCATCTCCTCCGACAACAAGGATGAGACCACTTCATCAAACTTCAAGGCAGTTGTATTACTACCTATGGCCACAACTAGACTATCCCACGAGTCTGGTAAAGAGCACAGTAAATTGATACACTTATCTTCATCTGAAATTTTAATGTCAATAGATACTAACTGACTTACCCCGATGTTGAAGGCGTTCAAATGCTCTAGCATCGAGTCTCCATCTCTCATCCTCTGATTATACAACGTCTTTCTCAGAAATAGTTTATTTACTATGGACTTAGACTGATACAACTTCCTCAACTTATTCCATAAATCCTTGGTTGTAGCTTCCTCTGACACATTCAACAATACTAAATCTGAGAGACATAGTCGGATTGTGCTCTACACCTTCCGATCCAACTTTTTCCAGTCATCTGCTGAAGTTCCTATAGGTGTAGTACCTGGATCCACCAACATATCTTCCATCTTGAGCTTCCACAACTCAAAAATTTGCCCATTAAACTTATTGATCTTCATTTTCAAATTGCTCGCCATTTCTCTTCACTTGAAGAATTAATACTGTAGATATCCCACTGTAACAAGGCTTATCACAGTCCCGAGCCAAACCCTCGACCACAAAGGAGTCCCCCTGAAGCCAATAATTGTTATGATACCAGATGTAGATTTTAACCTTGTACAATTATTTACTGCAAACAGATTTTTAGTAAAAGAATAGAAAAGATACAATGGAAAATACACACATTACATAGAGAATTTTCCCCTAGAAACCCAAACTAGGAAAACCAACATATTCTATATTCATTCATATCATACATTGTTTATAATACAATATACATATAGGAGACAACAACATCCAAAACCCTAATCCAATGACCTGGATTAGTCAACAACCCTAATTCCTTAACCAGAAATAGAAAACCATCAGAAAAAACCATGTGCCGAAAAAAACCGCCCAACAATGGACACGAAAAATAAGACAAAAAAGGTGACACCTTTCTCGAGGCAAATTTTTTTTATCAGGGGTGCTTCCCCTGAACCCCCATGCAGGGGGACTATTGCCCCCTGCAACCCAACAATAAGGTTCCATATTAAGACCAAACAACATACCACTATAACTAATATAACCAAGCCACCCACCACTTAGTTCTTTGCTGTCACAATTGTTTGAAATATGGGCAGAAAGACTTTTAACACCAGCAAACCACAAACATTCAACTTCCCTTGCTACAAGGAGAACACCTTATAGTGGAGGTTTTTAGTGTTGCAAAATTTTGGAAAACACCTATGCTACACTCTCTTTTATTGGTTGCAGAGGTTTTAGTGGAGGTTTTAATGGACATTCCATATAACTAAAAAGATTTCGACAGGCGGAGGTTGTAGCAGAGGTTTTTTTTTTCAATGCTTTTATTGTTAAAACGCACCGGTGCGTTATTGAATATAACATTTCGATGTGCAGACATAAATGTGAAGCACCAAAGTGCACACATAAATAAGAAGCAACGGTGCGCACACATAAATGAGAAGCATTGGTGTGCACACATAAATGAAAAGCATCAATGTTTTTTATGTTTATCCATGCACTAGTGTGTATTGTAAACATATGTAGCAAATTATGATTACCATAAGACTTGGGCAGAACATTTGCAACATATTCAACAAGTTCTACACACTCTACGGCAGCACAAGCTATATGTCAACTTGGAAAAATGCTCCTTCAGCATGGACTGGGTCCAGTACCTAGGCTACATTTTTTATGCACATGGTGTGCATGTTGATCCAGCCAAGATCCAAGTCATCTGCGACTGGCCAACCCCAACCATGCTCATCAAACTTCAGAGCTTCTTAAACCTTGCCAATTTTTGTCGAAGGTTCGTGTTGGGACTCTCCCATATTGCATGGGCCCTCAACGACATAACCAGGGGTGGTGTTAAGGAAAAAATTGTGTGGGGTCTATCCCAATAGAAAGCATTCAATGATATGAAGAAACTCTTGTGCTCCGCCCTAGTGCTTTCATTACCTGACCTGCAACAATCCTTTGAGATCGAGACAGATGCTTTAGACTATGTTGTGGGCGCAGTCATCACTCAACATGGCCACCCTATGGCCTATCATAATGAGACATTATTCGATGTCATCTGAAAGTACCCTACTTACGACAAAGAAATGTACTCCATTGTGCAATCCTACCGCCATTGGAGGCATTACATTCTTGGGAAGGAGACAATCATCCACACTGATCATAAGCTACTGCAGTTCATGCAAACACAAGGCAAATTGCAAAATGACCACCATCAAAAGTGGTCCATATATTTGCAGCAGTTCCACCTCAACATCAAGTATAAAACAGGAAGTACCAACCGAGTCGTTGATTGCCTCAACCGACCTCTAGTCGTGACACTCACCAGAGTGCTCGATTCTTGCGACCAAGAGACCTCTGGATGCCCCCACCTCTATGAGACAGATCATGACTTCGCCAGCACCTACCAGATGTTGGGCACAAACACAACTGCCACTAATTTCCATCTTCAGGACGGGTTGTTGTGCCATCTGGTCCATCTATACATTCCATCAAGCAAGTGAGCAAAGATGATTTGGGAAGCCCACTATAGTCGGTTGGAAGGACACTTCTGCGTGGAAAAGATAGTGGCAGTGTTGTAGCGACATTTCTATTGGACGAAACTTCGATAGGATGTCAGCAAGTTTATCCGGTCCTGCATTGCTTGCGTTATTGTCAAACCGACCATTAAGAAACAAGGCATGTACACTCCTCTGCCTACTCCTGATAGGCCCTAGGAACCCTCTCAATGGACTACATGTCAGGCCTTCCATCCACCAAGCGTGGAAATGACTGTGTTTTCGTGATTGTTGATAACTTTTCCAAGATGGCGATTATGGTCGCCTACAAGAAGAGGATCACATTGGAGGCCACTACCAAGCTCTTCTTTCAATG
>JZKD02S0893316.1:21391-39955 GCA_000966675.3 Picea glauca
CTTATTCTAGTTTTCTTACCTAGTTGACAGTGTCTGCACATAGGATTTGAGGGATTTATGATCTTTGGAAAGTTTCTTACTGCCCCAATATTGATGACTTTCACTAATTGTCAAAGTTAATGTGCCCCAACCTTCTATGCCATAGCCAACTTTCATATACTAAATTTATATGATATTACTCATTCAATTTTGTATTTAGTATATATACATTCTCATGATTTCTAGGAGAAGTACCAACCAATTTTCCTGATTCCTCTCTCCTAATCTCAGATTTCTGGGAATCAAAGATGCAAAAGTGCCCATGATCATAGGTTTGTCTAACACTTAATAGGATAGGTTTCAATTTTTCAACAAGCAACACATTCTTGGATTTGTCTTTTCCCAAACTCACAGTGCCTTTCCCAAGCATGTTACCTGAAGCATTGTCACCAAATGTAACTTTACCCTTTTGTTTCTTTAAATTAAAAAACTTGTCTTGTTTCTTGTCATATGTTTTGAGCACCCACTGTCAACATACCAGAGATATTCTTTATCTTGAGCTTTCAAGGCAATGAGACATTCCTCTTTTGATGTTTTTTCTTTCCAAAGCTTCTTTTTCTCTCTAATGAACTTTTTTTTTTCTGAGACTTACATTAATCTGCAACTATTGTCCTTATGTCCATAGTTATGACATATGAAGCATTCCAGGTCCCATTCTTGTAGAGGTGCAAAGGAGTTATATTTTCTGCATTTAACTTGATTTACTATTTGGTTATTTTTAAGGTTATAGTTCTTAACCCTCAAATTTTTCTTTCTATATGCTCTACAATTCATAGCTTTGTGTTTGAAATTAGAGCATGCAAAGAAATAACCAATGAAAATGTGAGGATACCTATTTTGATAAACCTTCTTTGGTGTTGTCTTATATTCCTTCTTGATGGCTGGAAGTATTCCTCTGGAGTTTTGATCATTACTTGTCTTCTCTTCATATTTCTTCTTGAATGTACTAAGGAGAGAAACTGCAGAAGATTTTGAGTTAACTTGGTTTTCTTCTTGAGAATAACCTATTCCATTTTTATTACCTGAATCCCTTTGTGTGGTAATAATATTATCTAATATTTTAGATCTATTTTCATATCTTGTTTGAATGAGTTTTTCATCAAGTTCTTTTCTTAGGTGAACTATTTATGCCTCCATTATTTCATAGGTTATCTGTTTTTCTTTAAGAGACTTTTCCAGACTTTCTTTCATCCTATTTTCTTCTAGGATTTGGTTTTTCAGGTTGCTCATGAGTTTCTCCATCTCTTTTTCAGGTTGCTCATGAGTTCATGTTTTTCTTTTTGTTCAACTACAAAAATTTCCAGCTGTCTATATCTATTTTTGTATCTTCCTAATTCATCTAAGGCACTAATAAGTTCTCCTTCCATATTAACCTCTACTTCAACTTCTGACTCTTCCTCATGCTCAATTTCTTCTATCTAATTAGGCTCTTCAATTCCCCAAAAAATGACTTCATTGTCATCATTGTCACTAGACTCCGAAGAACCATTGTTTTCTTCTTTTGAGAATTTTTTTTTTCCCTTTGTAAAACTTTTTCTTGTAGTTGGGTTTTTCCTTCTTCTTGTATTGTTTATTTTTGTCCTCTTCATCTTCAAGTTCCTCCTTGGGATAGGGACACTTGGAAGAAAAATGGCGAACCTTGACACAATTAAAACATTTGAAAGGCAAATTGCCTTTGTACTTCCCTGGTCCTTTCTGAAGTTTTTTAATAAAATTGGCTTCTTCTACATTAGATTCTTCATGATGGCTGGATTGAGGTTTTTCCTTCTAGTTTTTTGTTTTATTGAGAACCTTGAAGGCTACCTCTCCTTGTGGGAGGTTCTCATGACCTAATATTAACTCATAGGCTGTGAGGATTCCATACAATTCATCCATGGTGATTTTATCTATATTTTCTCGATCTTCAAGAGTGTACACTTTAGGATTGTATAGAATAGGTAGTGTTCGTAGTATTTTTTTAACTAGCTCATTGTCTGACACTTCTACTCCCAAACCTCTGATTGCATTAACAATATCATCAACTCTTTCGAAGTACTCTGAGATATTTTATTCATCCTTCATTTTTAGACCTTCATATTATATTTTGAGAGTCTGGAGTTTGGACCTCTTTACCTTGGAATCTCCTACATATACAGTTTCCAATTTATCCCAGAGTTGTTTTGCATTATTACAGTTTAGTACTTTAGCAAGGATTTTCTTACTCAAACCATATTGTATTGTGTTTAAAGCCTTTGCATGTTCCCAAACACATTTCTTGTCTTCTACTTCTATGGGAGTGCCTTTTGGAACATCATATCCCTTTTCAACTAATGTCCATACTTCTAGTATAATGGAAATCATATAGATTTTCATTCTAACACTACAGAATACATAGTCTTCACCATCAAATAGAGGGATTTTTTTATGGAATCTTCAACTATTGATCCATTCTAATGTATATTTCTCTTCAATTGATTTAAACCTTTTGTGAAGTGACCTGCTCTGATACCAATTGAAGGATCAGATAATGTCACTAAGAGGGGGGGGGGTGAATCAATGACACAATAATTTTATCAATTTTATTTTGTTAATGAAAAAAAAAGTTAACACAATATTTTGTCGTGGAACCCAATTGGGAAAACCACAAACACTTTTCTATTAACTGCAAAATTTTGTTTTACATGTTACATAGACGGAAGATGTTCTTCCTTTTAAATCATCACCGACTAATCAGGATGCACCCACACCCTTTTTCATCGACACCAACTGGTAGGACTCTTTGAATCCTTGTTTAGTCAATTACAACTGACAAGGAAGCACCAACTCCCTTGCAGGCATCAGCCTTCCCTTGCACCACCCAACCACCCTTATTTTCTGAATTTGAAATTTTTTTGTGTCATGTCTTCACTGCTTCTCTCTACTTCTGTTATTTAATATATCTTATGATTCAGACTGTAGAGACACATTCTTCTCACCACTCTTTCTCGTTTATATAATCTTCAAAACAGTGTGAGTTATAACACATTGTGTCCTTTCATTTGGACCATCACACCTCTTCATATAACTTAACCATAATCTCTGCAACTAATGCAAAAATCAATTTCTACTGAGGCGCTTCCTTCAAACCATTACATATGACCAACAATGCAAAACCATGGGCTTATCAACTTAAGCGGTGTATTGTATTTTTCCTTTATTTCTCTTATTCCATATGACCATAGGCGGTGACCAGGCACTAGGTCAAGCAAGTGCTTAATCGCTTATCAAAATCAATAGTCACATTTTAATCTCCCAATGAGATGGATGGTTCTCATTTGCTTCAAGACTTTGGATTTTGGGACTTCGGAACTTAGGTCATTTGTTGGTGGTGAAACTACCGAAGTAAAACTCTCAGAGTGACATAACTTACTGACATCACTTGATGACATGGCATGGGCCAAGTGGTTGCCATGTGTCACTCAGATTCATAATTTACATGTACCTAAAATGTCAATTTTGTCTTGACACTTGAAATTATCTGACTGTGCCACGTGTCCTTGATGACGTGGTCTACTGACATAGATCTCCCGATATGGCACATATTCTTCTCCTTGATCTAACGGTCAGGATACTTATGATCAGATGACTCATATCCACTTCGGGATTTTGACCTTTAGGACTTCGAGTAATTCGATTTCTCCACTTCTGAGTTCTTCTGAAGTGATATTCCCTGAAGAGTAACCTCCTCACAACTTTTAACCCGAAATGAAATGTTGTTCATTGATCATGATCTTAGATCAACAACTCGATCTGTCTGTGATGCTTCTTTGCCTTAGTTTAAATCCAATGACTCTTCTTATTTTCTTATCCTATCCTTCCACTTTAAAGTGATCCAACAACTATCAAGAATTCGGGTATTTGAGGTCTCAACCCTTTTTCCTTGCTTATCATATCCTTCCATTTAAAGTGATCCAATGATTATCGGGAATTCAGGTATTCGAAGTATCATCCCTTTTTCCTTACTTATCCTATCCTTCTACTCAACTTGATCCATCGGTCGAGAATGGTCCCAGAGTATATCAACAATCATGGATGATTGTGGTGTCCCAACTAGAACGACGTTTAAAACTATAATTGAGCTCCGCAATGGAAAAATACTGCTTGGTAGTGGAACCGATGTCAACCATAGATATATTTGGCGGGTGACGATCGATGGTCCAGAATAATTGCAGGATTGGAATTATCGTGTTGTTTAATTCTCCCTTCATGCTCCACAATCAATCCCTGCCCTTGATCTACGCTTGCATATCTGATGGTCATGACTTAATCTAATGGTTTGATGGATCAACCATAGTCGTTGATATTTGAGTCTATAAGATATGATGGTCTAGAATAATTGCAAGATTGGAAATAACACGTTGTTTAATTCTCCTTTCGCTCTCTGCAATCTATCCTTGTCGTTGATTTGGCTCTTGCATATCAACAATCCTGATTTGATCTGATCGTTGACTAGTCCTCCAACGATACTTCTCTTGTAATCTGATGGTCTAGACTGATTGCGGGATTGGGAATGACACACTTTTTAATTCTCCTTTTTCTCGCCGCAATCCATCCCTGTCGTTGATTTGGCGCTTGTGTATTCAATGGTCCTGACTTGATCTGATCATGTTTCTACAATGCACTTTCCCTTCTGAGTTTCATTGTGTCATCTCTTCTGAGATTTGATCTTCATTCGCTAACCCTCTTGAGATTTTAATCTATGCATACCATCCTACTATAACTTTGATATTCATTTGCTAACCCTCTTGAGATTTAATCTCTACATACCGTCCTACTGTAACTTTGATCTTCATTCGCTAACCCTCCTGAGCTTTAATATATGCATACCATCCTATTGTTTAACATCAATGAAAACACATTAATGACACTATGTCTAACACTTTCATTATAATAATTGAACATAAGCAACATTCACTTAGATAATTGTAGTTTAATTTTTTTAAAAATTAACACAACAAAATCAAGAAATTTTGCTATAAGATTAAAACTCCACACACTGTCAACTACTTCTAATCATCCTTCATCCCTAACCTACTTCCATCTTCCATCCATATCCTTCCTCTATTGAACTATCCTGGAGCATCAACTATATTGACCTAACTCTAGTTAGAACCCGTAAGAAGAAGTGTCAACTACCTTGACCAAGCTTCCCTAGCAGGAAACTGGTAGTCTTCATCAGACATCTAGGGAGAGTGAGATAACGTCGTCCTCCCATCACTCCAAGTTTAAGAGGATACACAATGGGAAATTCCTCCACCCCTATTGATAGAACTAGGGTCAACACCCTATCAAGGACCATACAATGGAACGTTTTTACTGGGATTCTTTCATTGTATATTCAGTTTCAAGTAGTCTCTCTACTTGAAAACCCGCACTTTCCCACATATTATAGAAATGCATTTTAACCAACGTAATTTAACATGCTAATATTGTAACCATATTATCTCTTGGTCGATTCTCATGATATTAATCGTTTATTACCATCCTCCCTTTGGCCATTTCATATCCCATTAACCTGCAGATTATTTTATAACACAAACTCATACATATCCATACATTACTATCATGTAAATGCATTTAATCATATCATTAACTCAGTATCCACGTACCAACACCTTTAAATTTCAAAAATTTCAAGCTAGAATTAGGTTGCATAATATCCATCATAATTCAAATAATGATAAACATTCATAGTATTAACATTCGCATAGGTCCATATGTCTAAAATTTTAAGTGTATCATTAATAGTTTCGCATTTAATAAGAAAATAAGATATTATTAGGCCATAAGTAATTCTAGTTTTCTTAGTCAAAATGTGGCATTACACACCCCCAACCTTTGGGAAACATAGTCCTGAGGTTGTCAAAAAAGTGAGGGATGATCTCATTGTAAGGTCTTTGCATCCTCCCAAGTAGCATATCATGGGCTATACGTATCCCACTAGACCTTCACTTGGTCTACCGGATGATTCCTGAGTTTTTATACCCTACGGTCCAATATGCGTAATGGTTTGACCATGATGGTTCCCAAATCTGAGACCTACAATTCCTTCCAATTTAGTTTGTGAGATTTGTTAGCAAGATAATGACATAGAAAATATACATGAAAAAAATTATGAGTTTTATGCAAGTGGGATGGCAGTATGAGACAATAGGAAATGAGTACAATTATCTTTTCTATTTTGAATGGTCCTATAAATCGAGGCAACAACTTTTTCCCCTTCCCAAACTGAATGGTACTCTTATGAGGCTTGATAAGAATGAAAACTTGATCTTCCATTTTAAAAAATTTGGTCAGTCCTATGTGCATCAACATAACTTTTTTTTCTATCATGTGCTTCCTTTATTTGTTGCCTAATCTGAATCACCTGTTCCTCCATCTCTTGAATCAATTATAGCCCTACTATCACTCGGTCTTGTAACCTTTACCAACTCAATGGCGTCCTGCATTTCCTTCCATACACAATTTCATAGGGTGTCATTCCAATTGATCTGTGAAAAATGTTATTGTAGGCGAACTTTACTAAAGGTAAGTACTTCTCCCAATGGGTTTTATTATCCATAACATACATCCTAAGAATGCATTCCATAACCTAATTTACTCTCTTAGTTTTCCCATCTATTTCGGGATGATATGTTGTGCTCAAGTTCAACTGAGTCCCCAACGTTGACTGCAAACTTGTCCAAAACCTAGAGGTAAACCGAGAGTCCCTATCTAAAATGATCTTCTTAGGTAAACCATGCAGATGGATGACTTCACTTATAAAAACACGTTCCACATTAGTGACATCTTAAGTGTCTCTAACTGGAATAAAATGAGCACTCTTGGTCAAATTATCAACTATAACAATAATTTCATTGTTCCCTTAGTGATGTGAGTGGTAATCTCACAACAAAATCCATAGAAATGACTTTCCACTTGGACTTAGGAACATCATGTGGTTGTAGGAGACCTGCCGAGTGGTGGTGATCATCCTTCACTTGATGAAACTCAAGGAACTTGGCGATAAAATGGACTACATCACGCTTCATGCCTATCCATAAGAAAAGCTTCTTCATATTTGCATACATTTTCTTCACACTGAGATGCACACAGTAAATTTCTCTATGGAATTCCTTTAGTATGATGCTTCAAATATCCCCACCCTCAAGGATGTACATACTTCCCTGATATCTTAAAAATCCATCTTCTTCAAGGACCTTCATACTTTGTCTCTAACTGTCTCCCAATCTGGAGGGATGAAGTAACCTTTAAATACCAACTATCTCTAAGAATTTCCCCCAACACTCACTCCCTCAAATTAACTTTTAAGGGTAGCAAGGAGAAGATATGTGGTCTTCTACTCAGGGAATCTGTGGCCACATTCTCCTTTCCCTTGATATATGAAATTCCAAAATCGTACTCACTCATAAACTCACTCCATCACCTCTGCCTAGTATTGATATCCTTTGAGTGAAGAGATGCTTTAAGCTTTCATGGTCTATTTTGAGTTCAAAGATTTGTCCCACTAGAGAATGCCTCCAAAGCTTCAGAGTTATTATTACAACTGCCAACTCTAAATCATGAGTAGCATATAGGTTCTCATGTTTCTTCATCTTTCTTGTTGCATACACTATCACTCCCCCATCTTGCATTAGTGCAGCCACAAATCCTTTCTTTGAGGCATATGTGCATACTGTGAAATTGTTTCCCATATAAGACACTTGTAGAATCGACGCAATGGTTAGTAACCTATTAAGTTCAAAGAATGCAATATCACATTCCTTTTTCCATTCATACCTGACCCCCTTGCGTTGCAAGGTGGTGATGGGTTTTTCTATCTTAGATAACCTGCCCAAAAGCCTTCGATAATAACTAGCTAGCCCCATGAATATTCTCACCTCATGAGCATTTTTTAGCACTAGCCAATTCATAATGGCCTTCACCTTTTCTGGGTCCACATAAATTCCCTCACCGTAAATGATATGACCTAAATAGTGAATCTCTTTCTGGAAGAAAGAACACTTCAAAAAATTTCCATACAAATTTTTCTCTCTAAGGCATGACAATACCACTCGCAAGTGTTCCTCATGTTCTCTTTCATTCTTGGAATAGATGAGGATATCATCAAGAAATACCTATATAAAGAGGTATAAGTACTTTCAGAATACACCATTCATGAGGCTCATGAATATTGTTGGTGCATTGATCAAACCAAAAGGGACTACAATGAACTTGTAATGCTCGAACCGAGTTCAAAAGGTAGTTTTAGGAATATCTCCTTCCTTAATCCTTCACTGGTGATACCCTAATCACAGATCAATTTTGGAGAAAAAATTTTCTCCTTTCATTCGATCAAAGAGATAATATATCTATAGTATTGGGTACCTATTCTTCACTATAGCACATTTCAAGTCCCTGCAATTTATGCACAAACATAAGGAACCATCCTTCTTCTTGAAAAAAATTATCAGTGCACCCCAAGGTGAAACACTGGGCCTTATCAAACCTAAGTCAAGTGTTCCTTCAATTGCATCTACAACTCACAAACTTATGGTGTTTTCATCCTATATAGTGTCTTGGAAATTGGCTCCACACCAGGTTTTAGCTCGATGGTAAAATAAATCTCCTTTTCAGGAGGTAACCCTGACAACTTTTTCAGAAAAAATCCTTAAATTCTGAAAATACTAGATATTGATCCATAGAGAGTCCTTTCCCTTCATTGACTGCTTCCACTACATATAATTGACAACCTTTACTCATGAAACATTTAACCTTCATTGTTGATATAAAGCATAGATGCACCTTCCTCCATATACCATGGATCTCTATTGACCTTCCTTCATCATCAACGGAAAGCACTCTCTTCACGAAACAATCTACCATAGCTCAATGGGATTCTAACTAGTCCATCCCAATGATTTGGTCATATGTACATAGAGCAATCACGTACACATTCAACCTAGTATTACACAGTCCCAGGTCTACTATACAATTATGAATGCTATGTCCTACCGCTTTTTTTCCCCTGAATCCATCTCGACTTGTTTAAAGTCAACGTGCTCATAGGCTACCAACCCACACTTTTCTAATGAACAAGGTGAAATGAAACTATTTGTAGCACAAAAACAAAATCAATTTTTAACATAGAAATGATTTATCATACATGACAAATCCACCACTGTGGATTGATGTTCTTCATGGTGATTATTGACCGATGCATAAATCTAGTGGCTACTACTCTCTCTTCCCATCAGGGCCTTTCCTTCTCTATTCACAAATATAGATTGTGACTATGGACATTCATGCTGGTAATTGGGTCCTCCACACCCCCAAAAAGTAACACATGATGGAACCTACACATTTCCCTGTGAAGGTCTTTGAAATGAGTTTCTTTCTATGGATTCCCTACCCCTACTAGTTTCTCCTCGAGAAGGTCGTGGACCTTCTTGCATCGCAGGAGATGAGTGGGATGTTGTACTTGCTGCCATCAAAATACATGTCGTAATTTTTCTAGGTGTGGCTCTATTCCTATAAGGAGGTTTCCTAGAGATTCCTCCCTAAGAGAAGGTCCTAGGGGCCTTCACCACCAATCTAGGTTGTTGTGGAATGGTTGATCTAATTCCTCCAATTAAACTCATATGCTCTTCTATGTAATGATGACTTTCAACTTCTTTGGCCACTGAAGATGGTTTCCACATATGTACTATGGCCCTTATCTTAGGGTTTAACTCATAGACAAAATGTTTTGCTTGTTGTTGATTGGTATCCATGTATGAGATGTAATTTACTAACTCCATGAACCTGATTTTGTACTCTTCCATAGTTTTTTCCCCTAAATTAGAGCATGGGATGCTCCTACATGTTCTTCCACATAATAATTCAGCAAATACTTTCTCTGAAACCTTTCCTCAAAATTTTCCCAAGAGACGGTGTCTGGAATAAGGTGCAACTTCCTCTCTAGATTACCCCACCAGTTCAAGGCACTTTCCCTCAACTGAAAGATCATTATCTTTTCTTTTGACATGGAAGCATAATCTCTCAAGGAAAAACATCTCGTCATTCCTTCCAACCATGCCTCAACATGTTCACTTGCATGTCCTTAGGAAAACTCTAGGAGTTTGATTTTCTATAGTTCTCTAGAGATGTCCACTGGTGGAGGCCCTCCCTTTGAGTACCTCGATGCTTCTAGGTTACCCACTCCAGAAGGTGGGGATTCCACTTTGACATTGACTTACCGACATCCCTTTAATGTCTCATTAATAGCCTCTAATGAGTGAAAAATGAGAGCTATCAGGGGTGACAATGGTGGTGGTACTAGCATCGGTGGTCCTTATGATGATTCCCCCTGACCTCAATTTCCTTGAGTCCTAGCCATCTTTAATATCTAAATCTATTTCCAACCAATTTTTTATTAGAAAAGGGTTTAATTCCTTCAACTTTTGACTTAAACTTATGCTTGCAATGTAGGGTTAGGTGTAAGTGTCTTTATACTTGTCTGTAAACAAACATTACTCCCATAAGGTAAGTGGATTAGGTCAGGGTTAAATAATCTAAGCTCGGTATCTTGGTAGGTATCTTACTTTCTCTCTTACCTTGCTAGCTACACTAGCACTATGGTACACTCACCCATTACTCCAATCGACTTCTTTAATCAATTTCTAACCCTTCCCTATAACACTTTATATTGTTATAGAGCTTAATTTTTTTATGTAATTAGTCTCTTATAATTAGTCGTAAATCGATTCCCCTTTCTCATCGATTAATCAAGAATTAACATTATCACATTCCAATGCTAATCTAACCATTACATTAATTAGCATTGCTTTAATTAATCAACACATTTATTTAATATGCATGGTATCTAAATAATTATGTTGATTATCTAATATTATATATAGGTATGTTTAAAGTTAGAGCAAGGAGTTTGAGAAATAATGTATATATTGTATTTTAAAAAGACCTTATATAACCCTATATACTCTATAAACATACATATATATCTTTCATTTAATTTGCGTTTTAATTATTATAAGATATATATATATATATATATATATTATAGGATATTTATAATTAAAATTTCGCAACAACTAACAATTTAATTAATACAAAAAAATTAAATAACATTTATGTATATATATATATATATATATATATATATATATATATAAACAAATTAAACTAATAATTAATTTTTTTTTGTTCTAAAAATAAAATAAAATCGAACAACGCTAGTCATCGTGGGTCCTTGCATGAGGCCCACATGCCTCGTGCTCCCTCACATAAAAATAATAATGAAACTAAAATAATAAAAAAAAAGAATAAAAACATTTCTCAAACCCTAATCACTACATCCCCTTTGTCGTTTGCTTGGTCATCTAGGTACTTTGAGCGTGATGTAGGTGTGGCCATGGCTCCATGGTTGGCTTCCCAAAGGGTGTGGCCATGGTTTCCAGGCTGACCTCCACCTCCTTCCTCCTGCGTTTTGATTAGGACTGTACAATGCATGGTGCAGTAGATTGGGGCACTTCCTACCCATGATAGACCCCTGAGGTGAGAGGAGGAAAGGTTAGGCTGCATGGTTGCCCTTCCTCCTCACTATTCTAGTGATGGGGTAACTACATCAGATGCCTTTCCTTCCAAGTTTCCTCCCTTGTCTCTCAGCCACCAAAAACCCATGCTAATGCCAAATCAAACACCCCCTAGTGTAAATCTTGGTGGTATAGCTTTGTAAGCCAAAGGAGGTTCTGAGATTTTAAATCATCTCATCCTCAAAGAAACATATACATCGACTCCAATCCTAGCCCATGAGAGTATCTAAGCCCATCATATAGGCGCGGAGTAGGTAGGGTATTGGGTATTTTTATCCATGTCGACCCTTGCAAGGAAGAGGTTGATGTGGGATTTTGAGTGACTGTGGTAGGATTCGTCGATAGGAATTAGCAGGTGTAATATACGAGATATAAAAAGTATGTAGAACAGAAATAAAATGCTAGAAACGGAAAAATAACAACAATATAACTAGAACATTCACCACAATAGCACTGAAATGATATAAGATTAACAACAAAAATAACACTTGATTCTGAAAGCAATGTTCACGGGCCTCTTCGAGGGGGCAACCTCTAGTTGAGAAAAGATCTATTACAATAATATCCAAGCTAGGGTCATCATACCCTTGAATCCTATTTATACTAAATATGTCTATCAAAAGAAGCATCTAGAGGAAGATCCTTCTAGAAGAGGAAACTTCTATTAGGTCTTCTTACATTCGACTTATTCTATTTTATTGCAAGGCCTTATTAATAATGACCTTTATTACATCCAAATATATTGTTCTACCTATGTGTGGGTTGGGACCCTAACATGTCCTCCCCCTTAAAAACAACCTTGTCCTCAAGGCTTGAGATGTGGAAATTACTGCAGAATGGTAGTTGGTTCCCAAGTGGCATCTGTTGGAGTTGTATCTTTCCATTGGATTAACACTTCCTTGATGGTTCACTGACACAGGCGACACTCACGCTGGTCCAAAACTGCTTGTGGTTGTAGGCAAATGGATCCTTCTTCT
The DNA here is from genome assembly GCA_000966675.3 of Picea glauca. NCBI lineage: Eukaryota > Viridiplantae > Streptophyta > Pinopsida > Pinales > Pinaceae > Picea > Picea glauca. The sequence continues at coordinate 33,999 of JZKD02S0893316.1, forward strand.
CTTAACTCGGGAAGGTTGGTTTGAATTTGGCACTTAGTTCCGATCACCTTCTTTAAGAAGGAAACATGAAAAATAGGATGTAGCTTCGAATGACTGGTCAAAGCTAACTGATGGGCCACCTATCCCACATGATTGAGAAATGTATAAGGACCATAAAAATTGGGCGCTAGCTTCTGACAATGCTCGGCCTTGAGGGAATTTTGCTTGTAAGGTTGGAGGTGAAGAAACACCTGATCCCCTTCTTCAAATTGACGTTCAGAACGACTTTGATATGCTTGTTGCTTCATGCGATTCTGTTCGATGACCAAATTCTCTTTGAGGGTACAAAGAATATCCTCTCGAACTGTAAGTGTTTGGTCAACCGCCTGGACCTTCGAGACACCAAGTAAGTATGAGAGAACTGAAGATGGCTTATGTCCATATACCGCTTCAAAAGGAGTCATGCATGTAGTTGTATGGTATGAAGTGTTGTACCACCATTCAGCTAGGGGTAGCCATTGAGCCCATTGATTTTTCTTTTTCGAGGTAAAACACCTCAAATATGTTTCCAAACACTTGTTGACAACTTCTATTTGACCATCAATCTGGGGATGATAGGTTGTACTGCGATGCAATTGGGTGCCTTGTAGCTTGAACAGTTCTTGCCAAATATTTCTTGTGAAAGTTGGGTCACGATAAAAAAAAATAGAGTGTGGCATGCCATGAAGCTTGAAGACCTGATCCATGAAAATTTGAGCCACCATGGATGTTGTAAACGGGTGTTGAAGAGTGAAGAAATGAGCATACTTGGAAAGTCAATCAACAACCACCATGGTGACTGATTTATTTCCTGATTTAGGTAAGCTTGTAATAAAATCCATAGAGATGTCCTTCCAAATAGTAGGTGGAATCGGGAGCGGTTTTAGTGTTCCCAGAGATTTGACTATTTCTCCCTTGTTGCATTGACACACATCACATTCAACGATAAAAGTATGAATGTCCTGTTTCATACCATCCCAAAAAAAAGAACGTTTGACCCTGTCATAGGTTTTCGTTTACCCTGAGTGCCCTGCTGTCAGTGTAGCATGAAGCTCAGAAAGTACCATGGATTTAAGATTTGATTGTTTACTTAAATACAAATGTCCCTTTTATCGAAACTCATCATGGAGCCAAGAGTACACTGGGGGAGCTGGAGCACTGGACTGCAATTGTTGGATCAGCTGCGAACTTTATGGATCTTGTATCCATTCCTGGTGAACATCTTGGAGCCAATCTGGTACAATGAAGGAAAGATAAAAAAGGGATCCTTCATCTTCATATTTGCAGGAAAGTGCATTCACAACCACATTTTCTTTTCCTTTCTTGTAAATGATCTCATAATCATAGCCAAATAGCTTAGTTACCCATTTTTGTTGCTCCAGGGAGGAAATGTGTATTCCAAAAAATACTTGAGGCTTTGATGGTCTGTCTTAATTTGGAAGCGTTTCCCCAATAGATAAGGGTGCCACAAATCAACGACATGCAGAATAGCCAACATTTCCTTTTCATAGATAGATTTGCCCAGATTTATTTCAGATAGTTGCTTGCTGGTAAAGGCCAAAGGCCGACCCTCTTGCATAAGCACAACACCAATTCATTTCCTTGAAGCATCACATTCCAAGACAAAGGTCTTTGTGAAATCAGGAAGGACTAGGACTGGAGTGGTGCACATGTCCATCTTCAAGGTTTGAACAACTTGAGAAGCACCTAGAGTCCAAGTGAAAGAATTATTTTTTAGGAGAGTAGTGAGAGGTGCTGCAATCTTTCCGTAATTCTTAACAAACTTGCATTAATAACCTGTTAAGCCCAGAAATTCACGCAAGATTTTGAGAGTCTTTGGGTGAGGCCAGTCTTTCATAGCTTCAATCATTTTAGGATCCACCTTGACACCTTCTTTGCCAACCAGATGACCCAAGTACTCTACTTCTAAGGCAACAAAAGCACATTTAGACTATTTAAGGAAAAGTTGGTGCTAAGAGAGTAGATGGAGAACTCGATCCACATGAGAAAGATGTTTTGTCCAGGTTTTGCTATAGATGATGATATCATCAAAGAAAACTAAGACAAAATGACGAAGAAAAGAATGGAAGACATGATTCATGAGGATTTGGAAGGTGGAGGGGGCATTACATAAGCCAAAGGGCATGAACAAAAACTCATAGTGGCCCTCATGAGTTCTAAAGTTAGTCTTGGGAATGTCTGCCTCTTTCATACGTCTCTCATGGTATCCCAAACGAAGATCAAGTTTAGTAAAGAATTGGGTGCCACTTAGTTCATTCATGAGGTCATTAATGACAGGAATGGGAAATTTGTCTTTAATGGTAAGTTTGTTGAGGGAATGGAAGTTGGGACACATTCTTCAAGAACCTTATTTATTTAGGACCATGACCACGGGAGAAGAGTAGGGGCTCGTACTAGGGTGGATAATGCCTACATTAAGGAGCTCCTAGACCATTTTCTCAATTTAATTTTTTTGGTAAAAGGGGTGACGATACAGATGGATATTGGGAGGAAGGCTTTCAAATATAAGGAGAATGGAATGATCATGAACACCATGTGAAGGAGGGAGTCCCTAGGGAGTGGAAAAGTCAACTTGATGTTTAGAAAGGATGGCTTGGAGGTATTGCGGCACCAAGGGTGTTTATGCTTCTTTTATGGCATGGAGTTGAGAAATAACACCATAATGACCCTTTTTGAGCATCTTTTCCATGCGATGGGAACTAATGATATTAGGCAAACCGGCGATGATGCCTTGGAACTTATATTGGTGACCCTCTTGGTCAAATTGCATGGTTAATTCCTTAAAATACATGAGAATGGGACCTAAAGTCCTTAGCCAGTCTTCACCTAACAGAATGTCACAACTTCCCATGTTGATAGCAAACATATGAGATTTCAGGTGGTAGTCACCAATTTGGAGACACACATTTTCACAATGCCCTCCACATTTCATGAAGCCACCATTGGCAATCATGATTTGGAAATTATTGACGACATGGATGTAGCAATGATTTTCTTGGGCAATGCGGCTATGAATAAAATTATGGGTGCTTCCACTATCAACCAGAATGATGACCTTCTAATGCTTGATGTAACCGATTAACTTGAGGGTTTGGGGAGCGGAGACGCTAGTGAGGGAATTGAGGGAAATGACCGGTTCTACTTCAGGAGGGTTTGAGGGATGGATTGTGTCGGGGGTTTCAGGTGACTTAGACACAAGGGGAGTTTCAATATCCTCTTCCGAAATATCCTCAGAGATGGCCATAAAAAAAATTTGTGCCTTACACTTGTGGCCAGGGAAATATTTGTCATCACAATTATAACAAGGCCTTTGAGTTGGTGTTCATCCATTTCAGCCCTGGTCAATTTTTGGATCTTTAGGGGAGCAGAGGGAGTAGTGGGATTTATTGGTTTAGGGTGATGGATAAAGGAGGGTTTCCAGTTTTGAGAAGATACAACTTATTGTGATTCTTTAGCTCTTTTAGTAGCCTCCACCCAACTCTGAGGCCGAGCCATGAGAACATGGTCCCGAATCTCATCCTTGAGGCCACTAATAAAACATTCTCAGAAAAAATCATCAGACATGCCCTCTGTCTGGAAATCCAGGTGCTCAAAGGCAGCTATAAAGTCTTCCATTGTTCTTGATTGTTTCAAGTTTTTCAAACAGAACAAATGGTTGGTGTCAGTGTCAAAGTGTTCATAAAGCTCTTCCACAAAGTGTGTCCAAGCAATATACCCTTGATGAGAATTTTTTCTCCATTGACACCATTGCCAACGTTCTTGATATAGATGGAGAACACCATACCGAAGTTTGGCCAAGTCATTTGTAATGCCGTATAATGATAAATAATGTTCCATTTGGGTTACCCAACCAGTGGGGTCCAAGCCATCACATTTGTTCACATCAACCCACGAAAGGTGTGGGTCACATTGAAAGTAATGGTTCTGAAAGTTATGGGAATGAGAGGAATGGTGACCTTCAGTATGTGGAGGTGAGGAAGAGGAAGGGTTATTTGTAGGGATATGCATTTTGGTGCAGAGTGTCGAAAAGACAGATTCAAGCTGGGTGGTGAGGTCTTGTTTGATTTCCTCCATTGAGGACTGCATGGTTGTATTGATGGCGACAACATTGGCACTGAGTTGTTTCACTTCTTGTTGGGTCTCGATGAGACCAGATTGAAGGTGTTGAAGAGAGATTCCAAGTCTTGGCTACGGGTATGGGCCATGAGGATGGGGGAAACTAAAAAGGGGTGGGTGGGCTCAATTTTTTTTCCAAAAAAGGATATGGATGAATGTGATAAGGGATAAGAGATGAATCCAATGGAATAGGTCTCAAATAATGTGTATTTACTTGGCAACCCGAACACAGTTGCGCGGTAATAGATATTGTATGTTTTAATTTGTTTATGTTTCTGTCCCCAAGGGTTAGGTATTCAAGGGTTCTACAAACAAGGGTTTTCCCTGTGATATAACTCTCTAATATACATGCAGGGTATAACAATAGTACTCGGCCCAATATCTAAGGGAACTAACTAAGGTGGATAGATCGTACCCTTATCTGTACTACCCATGTACTAGAGAGTATCTTCCCGAGTGTTGTTCATGGTGACACTATAGCAGTCAGGTGGCTGATTAGTTTATCTAAAGAGGGTTTTAGGTAATCTAGGTCGATCCATACAAAGGTGTTGTCTGATGCACTACAACTCGAAGGGGCACCAACAGGGGTTACAAGGGTGTCCAAAAACTGTGTGCTTAAGTACCACTTGTATTTCGTATGTGTATGAATCCCTCAACCGCGGGTTTATGCGCATAACGACATATCTCTGTGGCTTAAAGACGCCGAAATACGTATCTACCTTGAAAAAAATTTAACCCACACTTTTTGATGAGAAAGTTCTCTAATACTAATTGTAATATACCAGATATAAAAAGTATGAAGAACAGAAATAAAATGCTAGAAACGACAAAATAACAACAATATAACTAGAAAATTCACCACAATAGCACTGAAATGATATAATATTAACAACAAAAATAACACTTTGATTATGAAAGCAATGTTCACGGGCCTCTTCTAGGGGGAAACCTCCAGTTGAGCAGAGCTCTATTACAATAATATCCAAGCTAGGGTTCTCATACCCTCAAGTCCTAGTTATACTAAATATGTCTATCAAAAGAAGCATCTAGAGGAAGATCCTTCTAGAAGCGGAAGCTTCTATTAGGTCTTGTTACATCTGACTTATTCTATTTTATTACAAGGCTTTATTAATATTGACCTTTATTACATCTAAATATATTGTTCTACCTATGTGTGGGTTAGGACCCTAACAGCGGGGCACCTTGGAACAACCACATTATTCTTTGGAATGGTGAGTCACCTCCTTCTCCTGGACTGATTCTTAGTCTACAATTGTGGTCAGAGGTTCTTGTTTTTTTTTTTTTCCTTTAAGGCTCAAGGGAGCGATCCTGGCTCCATGGTCAGCCACCTAGAGGGCACATCCATGGCTGCTTGGCTATCCCAACCTTCATCTCCTCTGCTATCGTTTCATGGTGAGGTTTAAATGTGTGGCAAAAGGTTCCTTCAGTGTGTGTGGCCTTATCCGACGACCTACGCCTTTGGTCAAAACATGGTGGATCACACTTTCTTCTTTAGGGATGGAATGGTTTTTGTGGGTGGGGTTATTGTGAGCTTGAATCCTTGTGTTTATTCTCTGTGGGGTGGAAGAAGGGAAGGGTCATCCCCTTGGCCTTCTTCCCTTATTTGTTTTTTAACTTTGTTTCCCAGAAAATTTATGTACGATTGCTACTCATCCATGGAAAACTTGGTGGGTGCATGACCATGTCCACCATGGCTAGCCCCTTTGGGCTTGGCCATGGCACCAACGACCTTAGGGTTTGCAAGTCAAGTTTTTTTTTTTTTTTTAATTCAATTTAAAAAA
>JZKD02S0893316.1:40131-55620 GCA_000966675.3 Picea glauca
AAACAAGTATTTGTTTTTCATATAAATGTCACAGACTGTGAAGACCCAATAGTTCTGGTGGTTAAATCCCACAAAACCCTAACTTAGTGAATGCATTGTTACTGAATGTCATGTTTATTTAGGATTTTGTTCACTTAAAATTTCTATTTAGGGTTTTTGGCCAAATCTAAAGAAAAATTACCTAGCACAAGAGTTTTATATTCCAAGTAAAAAGTGGAAAATTCAGAGCAGAAAAATGGCAGGTTCGAACCATTGAATTTTCAAGAAGTTAGTCATAACATAACCACCTTCACTAATAATAATAGGAAATTGGGTTTATTGTTAAAATATGAAGACTTATGTAGCTAAGTGTTTATTGGCTTATATATATTTGATATTTTAAAAGATCTAATACATTTTTTAGTCTGGTTCATTTCCATGTTTCTCTTCCTTGTTTCTCATATTCATAAATTTTGACGTCATATAAATCTTTAGTCATGATGTCTCTATCCTTTGTAGGTACAGGTGGAAGTTCTTATGAGTGACTAGGTGTCTGAATATGGCTCTTACAATTAAACCTTTGGCTAGAAATATAATATCCTGGTTTAGGTTTCATTGAGTAGCCTTTCTTTGGATCTTTGGGTTAGTTGTTTGGGGTAAACTTTGGCTATTTAAATTTATGGGTTATTTTTAGAATAAAATTCTAAAATTTTGTCTCAAGGGTGGGTAGCCCCTAGTCCAAGTTTTTGAACTAGATTTGATACCAAATTTATATCCCTTCCTAGGGATTCATAGTTAAACTTTGAAGTTGTAATTTGGTTGACAATCTAATTTCATGAAGTCTAAAAGTTAACTTCTTTCTCTTTGTTTTTAACAAGTCAATAAAACCATAATCAATTACATGACAACAATTTCATGAATACATAATGAAATTTCATTCAAGAAAAGATAATTTATAATTTACCTCTTGAGGAAGAAGGTTTTCTCGGTTATTGCTGTCTACTTTCTCTTGTTGTTGAGTGCCTTGTTCTTGGAAACTGAAACTACCTGAAATTGTTTCCTTCCAGATAGCTAGGAACATAGCCTCTCTGGATCCCTAGCTCCAGGAAATCATATTTCTTGGCCCCCGAGCCTAAAATCCCAACAACCCAGTCCACTAGTAAAAACCCCCAAAGAAAGTTTTCCTCCTTCCCCTTTCCCCCCTGGATTCTCCTTCTCCTCCCAATAAAAATATCCCCTCTCCAAGTCCAAACCCTTCTTCCTTATCCTCCTCTCTAAAATCCTCCCCCCATTAATTTCCCATCTGCCTTATATTTTGTCATTAATTATTTACCTATCTTTAATAAAATAAGATAATAATTATTTTGATTGTTGCATTACTAAATTTAAAAGATGATATGAAATTCCATTAACTCATTAATTAATTGACTTAATTTAAACTAAAATACTCATAATAGTTAAATTGAATTAACTGGGTGTTATAGAATGCAGTTCACACCTTTTGTAAGAGATGATGTTGAATAATAATATAAGAAGTCTGTCATTGTGGACATAGCCTATATTGGGTGAACCATGTTAAAATATGGGGTCTTTTTGTTATATTGTGATGTGTTCATTTATTGTTCTATTTATTGCGTGCAATTAATGTGTGTTGGGTAATATGAATATGTTATTTTTTGTTATGGTTATGCACACATAATTAATGGTATAATGATTGAATGTTTAGTTGAATGGTTATGATGAATGCCTCCCTTCCATTCATGAATGAAGAAACCTGTTTCCTGTAGTCCCAATAGGTACCTCGGGTAAGACTTCACCTGCTTGAGGATGATGCTAAAAGGGACAGTATCTTAAGGGTTTTGTTGGTGAATTAAAGTTTAACCTTGGGTCTTCCCGCTGCATGCCAAAAAATAGTTTTGTTTCTAGGACCGGGATCTGCGGTTAACAGGAATGGGGAGGCTGACTAAGGAAGAGATCGGATAGTGGCTAGAGGAAAAAGACCATGAGTTTTCAAGATATCAGAATAAGAACCCACAGATTAGTTCAGAAAAATGGGTACATAGGTATGTATTCACATATTTACATGATATTTGCTTTGTTGATTTCCCTAATGTTTTGGCTTAGTGGATACAGAGGTTATCTTAAAAGAACAGAACATTCCACATTGTGGTCCTGAGGAATTGAACCCTTAAGTTGATTTAGAAAGTTAATGCTTTTAGCAATAAGATATTGCACATAGTTGGTTTTTGGATAGATAGCATATTGGGGGGTTATATTACCGAGTTCGCTATAGATTGTACCCATTCATATAGTGTTGTTGAAATATAACTCTTTAAAGGTCTGCATGGAAGGTATTTGAAATCATTATCTACTTGGCTCAAGATGTTGTTGTGTTATAAGGGGGTTATGAATATGGAATCAGATTTCCCTAGTATCTAAGCGCCTTCGTGCACATAGGGGGATTGTGGGATGACCAGTGGATGGTATGGGTGTATGGAAAAGAGGAATGAACAGAATGAATGAGGAATGGATGGGCTAAGGGTATTGTGTAGTGGTAAAATATTTAGGCATAGTAGGAAGAGGATTATGGTTGAGAGAGAAGGGAAGCACAATGAGATTGAGGAAAGAGACACTGGTGTAATACTCTAAATCGAAGGGATTTTGTGCATATAAGGGAAAGACCGTAATCTTATTCCAGTAGAAGAATATCCATTACATCCCACTCAGTCCAGACTCTGTGTTGAACCCACGACCTCATGTGCATCTCCAAGAACTGAGGTAAGAAATGAAATTTTGTCACTTGTAGTTAGTGAGGGAAGTAAGGATAGCAGTAAAGGTAGTTAGAGTAGTGGAAGTAGTATTCCAAGTCATAATAATTTACTGTCACCATGGAAGAATATCATGCAGTACATGATGGTGGGAGTAGATCCCACGTTGAGAATGCTTTTTTTTCATAGAGTGGGCTCAAAAGACCCAGAACAACATTTGTTTGTTTGTGAAGCGATATGGACAATGAAGAACGTCCAAGATGATGATGCAAAGATTGTGTAGTTTGAAACAACATTCATAGAATAAACATTACTATGGTATATGAAGTATCAATCTATTTTACCTATGGGACAAATTAGAACATTAGAAGACATCATGAAAGCCTTGTTGAAAGAGTTCCAGAAGCCGAAGTATGAGTCACGGTGTATTTCAAAGATGACAAAGGTCAAGAAGTTGTCAAATGAGTCAGTATCGGATTTTGATCAGAGATTCAATATTTTAAACGATCATTTGTCTTTCCAGATCCCAGATGAGCAACATAGGGAGTGGTTCATTGTAGGATTGTTTCCACATATATGCTACCCTTTGACGCAGTAGAAGATTGTATCGTAGCCAAAATCCCTAAAGATTACTATGAGGTTGGAAGCATCCCCTGTAGGATTAAATGGTGCAGTGATGGATTAGGTCGATTCACAGTTAGAAACATTCACTATTTAGTTGGAGGAACTGACTAAAGGAAAGGAAAGTGTGAAGAAATATGGTGTACTACATGAAAAAAAAAGGTCATAATAAGAATGAGTGTCCATCATTTAAGGAGTATTTAGCTATAGGAGCTATGAATCCTTTAGGAGTATGGTGCGAGATATGTAAAATGATGTTTCGTCACCCTACTTCTTTCTTGTTGATGAAAAAGTACCAAAGCACTGCTAGAAACTTGTTTTGTAATTTTTTTAAGTTTGTCAGACATGATGAATAGGAGTGTCATGCACTAGATCTAATGAGAGAACACATTGCATATGCATACAAAGTTCAAGGGTAAGAATGACTAGAAGTAGGGGTACCACAGTATAATACTTCTAGAGGTTATAATAAAGGAGGAAGAGGAGGATTCAAAGGTCGTGGAAGAGAAGGATTTGGTAGAGGAAGAGGTATCATTATATGTTCTAACTGTAATCATCTTGGGAATTTGGTGTGAGACTATCTGAATCCTTGCAAGACATGCACTTATTGTAGACATCTGGACCATGTGATGGAATATTGTAAACAGGTGATTTCAAAGTAGCAATAAAAGAGGAACTTGAATGTGCATATGATAGTTGCATATGAGTGCAAAGAATGACCTAAGGTAGTAGCAACACGTAGAGGAGTGAGAACAAGAGTTTATGCGAAAGAGGAAGGAAAGAGGACCGAGATGTGGGTAAGGAAATCCATAGAGCCTCCTCCATTGTTTGATCCTAGAAAAGAAATAGATACATATAAGAAAGAAAGGAAAGAATTTTTGGAGACAAAATGGATAACATCGACTTCGATTATTCCACCTATGTATGATAGGAAACCAGTGTATGACATGTCTCTGGTTTATGACCATTCATAAAAGAAAATTGAGAAGGTAAGTACGCTGATAAGTTTCCTGAAGAGGTTTTTAGAATTAATGAAGGATGAGACTACATTAAACACACTCCATGGGATGTGTTGGAGCCGCCTTTGTTTTTTCTAGCCCGTCACAAATTTCATTTTTAATGCTCGAAATCGAAAGATGGTTTTCGTATTTTTCGTCCGTGGTTTAAAAATCTCTGAAGCTTTAGCACACAAACAACAATGATTATTGTACTCTCGAGGCGAGTCCTACCTTTCATAAAAATGTTTCCTTTTTTGGTTCTACCTCAGGATCTCTTAGGTCGAATGCTATAAATCACATAGTTCACACATCCCGAGCAACAAAACAGCGAAATCGTTTTAATTTTTCACCCAGGGCAGTAACGGGAGTAAAGTTTTCCTAAACCATGATTAAACGTCATCGGGTTTTCGCACCTCAGCATTCACCAAATCCAAAAGTTTATTGTCGTAGCCCCGATAGCTAAGACCACGAAGTCCTTATTTTAGTAACCTGTGTCAAGGATAAAAGTAAAAGCTAAACCATGGTAATCTTCTGTCGACAATTTGCCACTCGACGTTTTCTTTTTTAAAAAGTTATACTGTCTAAGCCCCGACTCGCGAAATCACGATAAGGATGTGAACATAATTAATTAATCACTTAATCCGAGTTTATCTTCCCTTTTAATTAAGTCATATTATCGCGATCTCGTGGTTTCGCAGCTCGACATGCAAACTTCCCGGAAACTTACCTTCGAAGCTCTGAGTCGCGATATGGAGAATATAAGTAATTACGAAGTCAATTAAGCGCCTAATCACAATTGCAGTTTTGTTAACCAAAATCGATCATCGCAAATTCGGGGGTTAGAGGTTCAAAGAGTTAAAGAAAAAAATTTGATGCAACGAGTACCGAAAAATGAATTAACATTGGTAAAACCAGATTAATTAAGCTAAATCAATATATCCTGAATTTTGATGCTTGCACGTTTTACGAGGTAGCCTTATTCCTTCCATGCACCAACTGACATTTCAAACCGCCAAAATTGATGTAGACCACACCCTTTGCCTCAGCAAAGGCCTCTACGTTGACCTGGCAGTCTTAAGGATCGTTCTAATTTTACCCTCGATCCGGAGTGGCTCCTTTGATTCTCCACTGGAATCTCCCTTGAAATTGACCCACAGGTCTTTTCTGCTCCTCGCAGCCTCTAGGTTGGTCACTGTTCTCTTCACGATAGAAGAATAGAAAATTGGGTTTCGGGGTTTTGGATGTGGAGAAGTATGTGATCTCTTGCCCTCCAGATCCCCGACTCTCTGAATCCCGATATGAAGTTACTCGGATGCCCTTCCACCGTAAAACACAATCAACAACTGTGATCGGTCACTAAAATCAACGACTCTAGATCTTCCTCTGGGTTTCGCGACTTCAAATGCCGAAGTGTTTTTGCCTTTGACTTCCCCAATCTCTCGAAAGATGATTTCTCTATACACCTCCCCTTTCGGGACCTGCCCTATCATGATTTTGTCACTTACAATGTCGAGTCACTTGTTTTTCCAAACCCCAAATCCTGATATGCCAAAACTTTGACACACGCACGAGTTCTGACTTTTCAACTGTCCTTCACTCCATCAGCATTTCGGAGTTCATAATATCGCAAATCCTAATGCAAGTGTTTCGGGACTTCTTGCTGCAAAACCCTGAAGTAGCGTGCCACCTGTTCACCTACTGACTCCTCTGTGGCCCCACACTATATTTTGACTGTCGGGATATCACGTTTCGTGATATCGCGATTCCTGTTGCTATATTCACGGGACTTCAACCCACGAAACCCCGATACACGATTCCACGCGCAAATCCGACGGTCCTTGTGGCTCGGATCTATGGTCCTGCCCCTCCTGATATTTGAAACTTTATAGAATACGTCACCGTATCTCCCTTGCAAATACGGTTCATAGAATTTCACGAAATCCCCTCAGAGAATTTCGACCGTCTATCTTTCCCCATGAATTCTGTGAAATGAACCAAGTACTCCTCCATGAAAACTTGTCCACCTACGTGCAAATTTACGACGCCTCTTACAAATTCAAGGTAATTGACCTTTCCTTCCTTCGACTCCTTCGAAGGTTTTCTTCCCTTTGGGATTTTCCATGACTCTGCGTCTTCTTAGAAAAACCTCTTGCGTGCACTCCTTGCGGAAACTCTTAGACACTTCCAAGTGTTGAATTCTCTTCAACCCTGCGCACACCTACAGCAGCAGTCCTTCAAGGATTCACTCAGGTTCGCAACCCTAAGACTCCCCTTGTCCTGCGCACTCCTTCACGACTCTTGTGCCTATATGCACTTTTGCGGAAATGAGAACAAAAGTAAAACTATCTGAGCCCTCTGTCAACGCAGTCCTTGCGGACACTTCAACTGCACTCCTTGCAGGAATCCTCAGCTCAAATAGAGAAACAATTGAAACTCATTCCTACTTCCTCTCAAAATTCAATTCAAACATGAAATCATATTCACAACATATAAAGCAAATGTATAACAGGAAGCAAACATCAAATGAGCATATCACTCAGCATCAATACACAGAGAACAACACAAAACCATGAATTTGAATCAACCTTTTTCTATAAATTCAAATGCCTGTACGTGGGTGTTCTTACACAACTCTCTGCATGCTCTTTCTCTCTCCTATTCAATACTTCCATAGATAATGTTACAAATTCATAATGAGGGTGTCTATATCTCGTTTCCCTCTTGCGCTCTCAAACAGTCTAATCTAGAATTAAATTCTATCTACTTGCATTAACTCCTATAAATGCCTCCTACCTACCAAGGACGAGAGCAATCCGCTCAAGGTCCATTACATTATACAAGTGTGCCTTCATTTAATTATCACATTTAAGGTTGGTGCATCAACTTCAAGGAAATTCAAAAAATTGTGCAGGCTTGTCCAACTATCCTTCACTTCCATGCTGGCTCACTTGATGTAGGAGATGCTCCTGCATCATACTCCCTCGCTTGAAAATTTTCATGGGCTCCTGTCCATGAGCTCTCGCATGGTCTGTCCATGCTTCTGAATTTCTACTTCGCTTTCCCAGCTGGCATCTTCAACTGGATGGTCTTTCCATTTGACCAAATATTCAAAGTATTCCTTCCTTCTGGTATTTTTACTCACTCTCTTGTCCAGTATGCGTTCCATCTGTGGCTTCTCTGCAACTGGCGTATGCTTTGTCCACTGGATCACTGGCTGCTCATCTCCAGTCTCTACTTCCCCAGACTTATATGGGTACAAATATGAGATATTGAATATCGGAGAAATTCCAATCCCATTGGGTAATTCAATCTCATAAGCATTGTCCCCAAATTTTCTCAAGACCCTGCATGGTCCGATTTTCTTCATTTTTAATTTATTATATGTTCCTCTCGAGAACCTTTCCTTTCTCAAATGTGCCAGAAACAAATCACCAACCTCAAACTGAAGTTGTTTCCCATGCTGATCGGCTCTGCGTTTATATTCCTGGCTTGAATTTAGCAGTCACTGCTTCACCTGGCTGTGAAGTTCTTTCATCGCCTCTGTGAATTCTTCTACACTAGCACTCCTAGTCACAATCTGTTCTGAATCCCTTAGTTCAGAAATTCCCCTCAGCTGCATCCCATAGACAACTAGAAATGGACTTTTCCCTGTGATCTGGTTAACTGAGGCATTATAAGCAAACTCTGTCTGTGGTAATATACTGTCCCACTGGCTATGGTGCTCTGTCACCAAGCTTCTCAGCAAGTCTCCCAGACTTTTGTTCACTACTTATGTCTGTCCATCTGTCTGAGGATGATAAGATAAACTAAATGACAAGTTAGTTCCCATCTTCTTCCATAAGGTCCTCCAAAAATGCCCTATGAATTTCGTATCTCTATCCGAAACTATGCTCCTTGGAAAACCGTGAAGTCGAATGACCTCCTTGAAAAACAGGTTCACAATGTGAGTTGTGTCACTAGTTTTTTGACATGGAATGAAGTGTGCCATCTTGGAAAATCTATCCACTACCACAAATATTGAATCACAACCTCTTTGTGTTCTTGGCAACCCCAACACAAAATCCATGCTGATTGCATCCCACGACCTCTCTGGTATGGACAATGGTTGATAAAAGCCCACATTCTATTTTCTTCCCTTCAAATGCTGGAAAATTATGCACCTGTCCACGAACCTCTTGATGTCTACTCACATTCTCGGCCAAAAATATGACTCATTCAACTTTGTGAATGTCTTGTTGTGACCAAAGTGTCTTTCCAATCCTCCACTATGTTTCTCCTTCAACAGATTCTCCCTCAAGGAGCATTTTGGAATACACAGCTGATTTCCCTTGAACAACAACCCTTCCTGGATCATGTATTCGGCCCATTGGATTCAGTCTCCGAGAACTGGATTCTCAACTGCTTCATACGCCCCTTGAAAGTCTGGATCATCTACATACATGTCCCTGAGACCATCAAAACCCAACGTCTTGATTTTGACCTCCTGCAACAACAAACATTTCCTGCTCAAAGCATCAACAACTTTGTTAGCAATACCAGAAATATGTTTAATCACAAAAGAGAAAATTTGCATGTATTCCACCCATTTTACATGTCTCTAATTCAACATTTCCTATTGAGTCACAAACTGCAGTGCATGATTGTCACTGTATAAGACAAACTCTTTGGGAATTAAGTAATGCCTCCATTTCTTTAATGCCTGTACAATAGCATAAAATTCCTTATCATAAGTGGAGTATTTCACTTTCGCTTCATTTAGCTTCTCGCTGAAGTATGCTATTGGCATGTCTTCTTGACTCAAGACTGCCAATATTGCAAACCCACTTGCATCGCATTTCACTTGGAATGTCTTATGGAAATTCGGCAACACTAGGATTGGTTGTTCCGTAATCTTCCTCTTCAACAGATTAAAGCTCTTCTCAGCTTCTTCTGTCCAATGAAAAGAATTGTCTTCTCTTCATTGTATCCATCATCGTTGCGCTAATTCCACTGAAATTCCTGATGAATTTTCAGTAGAAACTAGCCAAACCGTGAAAACGTCTCACCTCAAATATGTTCTTCGGTGATGGCCAATTCTTAATCACTTCCACCTTATCTGGATCCATCCTCAACTCATTTTCCGAAATAACAAATCCCAAGTAAATGAGCTCTGTCTTCATGAACGAGGACTTCTTCATATTTATCAACAACTTCTCCTGCTGTAACCTCTGCATCACTGTAGCCAAATGCTTCAGATGCTCGCCCACTGTCTTACTGTAAACCAGTATGTCATCTAAATACACAATGACAAATTTTCCGATGAACTCCTTCAGGACTTCGTTCATCAACCTCATGAAGGTACTCGACGCATTTGTTAAGCCAAACAGCATAACAATCCATTCATACAACCCTTCATTAGTTTTGAATGTTGTCTTCCATTCATCACCCTCTCTCATGCAAATCTGGTGATATCCGCTTTTCAAATCAATCTTTGAAAAATACTTTGCTCCACTCAAGCAATCCATCATATCATCCATCCTTGGCAATGGAAATCTGTACCTAATAGTTATCTTATTGATCGCCCTCGAGTCAGCACACATCCTCCATCCTCCGTCTTTCTTCGGACTGAGTACTGTTGGAACAACACATGGACTCAAGCTTTCCCTGACCAAAACTTTGTCCAACAAATCCTGGACTTGCCTTTTAACCTCTTCATTCTCTTGCGGCATCAATCTGTACATGGCTTTGTTTGGAAAACCAGATCCTGGTATGAGGTCAATATGATGACTCACACTCCTGGTCGGTGGAAACGAATGAGGTAGTTCGTCCAATATTATGTCAGTGAACTCTCCCAGCAGTTCCTGAACTTCTTCTGGTAAATCATCCACTCTTGTGTTGGTCAAAACAATTCTAGGCTTTCTGACCACAAAGAACTGTGGATCCTCCTTTTTCTTAACCTCATTAAGAAGTTCCTTCCCACTCATGAGAAGTACGGTGTTTCTCACTTCCATCTTCACCTTCTTATCTTTGATTGGAAGAAACATATGATTTATCCCATTCTTTTCTAGGGTGTATGTGTTCATCTTACCATCGTGAATCACAGTTCTGTCATATTTCCATGGTCTACCCAGCAATAAATGACAAACATCCATAGGAATAACATCACAGAGTATCTTATCATTATATCCTCCTATCTTAAACTCAACTAAACATTGTTTAGTGACATTTACCTGATGTCCCTTTTGTAGCCATGAAACTTTATATGGACTTGGATGTTCAATCGTCTCCAACTCTAGCTTCTCTACCATCTCTGTAGATACGAGATTATCCGTACTACCACTGTCTACAATGACCTTTCACACCATGTCCTTGGTCTTGCAAGCGGTCCTGAAAAGTCTGGTCCTTTGGACTGAACTCTCAACCTCCTTCTCTGGTGTCAAAAGAACGTTTCGCATCATCAACGATCTTCCCCCTTTAGCGTCTTCCACCTCAACATCCTGCCTCTGTGCATCGGCAATGTGAGTTTCTCCAATTTTCTTCTTTTTATCTGGACACTCATAAGACTTGTGCCCATTCTTCCCACATGTGAAGCATGTAATTACTCCACCTCTTCCTCTTCCTCTGCCTCTAGTATGAGGAAAAGTGTTGTTTTCAGCATAATCTCCCCTCTGCTCAGTATGTTTTCCTCTCTGTTCAACATATGGCCCTCTCTGTAAGGTTCCACCTCTCTTTGTTCGAGTCTGAGGTTTCTTCCATTCCTCTTTGGGCTTCTGATATTTGTCCCGGGCAACTGATTTGCCTCTCGGATGACTTTTGCCTCGGCCCCTCTGACTCTGCTTTTGGCTTAGCTTCTCTTCCGCTTTCAAAGCCATCTGATAATCATCTTCCACCATTCGGATGGCTACCATTCTCATCTCATCCTGGATATCATATTTCAGACCATTCATATACCTAGCTACTTTTTCATCATTGCTTTCACAATGACCTGCCCTGATATTTAGCCTGTAAAATTCCTCAGTATATTCCTTCACTGACATCAACTTCTGTCTCAGGTTCTGCATTCTCCTGAACAAAGTAATCTGGTAATCCCTGGGGATGAATTTTTCCTTCATCTTTGCAATCATCCTATCCCAGCTTTTAATTTTCTACTTGCCTTGGCAATGCCTGTCCGCTTATAGTTCATCCCACCACAATGTTGCATGTCCTTTTAATCTCGTGACGACATGATTGACCTTCCTTTCCTCTTCGACATATTCATAGTCAAAGTAGGTGTCTAGAGCTCTAATCCAGTCTAGAAGCTCTTATACATCTAGATTTCCCTCATAAACTGGAATGTCCATCTTCTCCTTTCCACCCATTCTTGCAACAGCTTTAAGCAAGCGTTCATTTTCTGCATCTTCTGTTGTGACTTCTTCTTCTCCATGTCCAACATCATCTTCATTTTCAGACTCATTGATATCTCCTACATCAGCTGTGCATTTTTGTCTTATCTCCATGTCCACAAGTCTGGTGCGTATGTTATGCAGATCTCTTTCTACTTCTAGATTCTGCAACTGTCTACCCCTTCCTTTGGACGTCTCCCTTTCCTCCTCTGGATCAGGTGATTGTCTATCTCTTCTTCTTGGCGGCATGGTGAATCTTCCTTCTCCCTACTACAGAGAGAAAAGAAGCTTTTCTAAGCTCTGATACCAACTGACGCAGACCGCACCCTCTACCTCAGCAAAGGCCTCTGCGTTGACCTCCCAGTCTTAAGGATCGTTCTAATTTTACCCTCGAGCCGGAGTGGCTCCTTCGATTATCCACTGGAATCTCCCTTGAAATTGACCCACAAGTATTTTCTTCTCCTCGCAGCCTCTAGGCCGGTCACTGTTCTCTTCACGACAGAAGAATAGAAAATCGGGTTTCGGGGTTTTGGATGTGGAGAAGTATGTGATCTCTTGCCCTCCAGATCCCTGACTCTCTGAGTCCCGATATGACGTTACTAGGATGCCCTTCCACCGTATAACACAATCAACGATTGTGATCGGTCACTAAAATCAACAACTCCAGATCTTCCTTGGGGTTTCATGACTTCAAATGCCGAAGTGCTTTTGCCTTTGACTTCCCCGATCTCTCGAAATTCAATTTCTCGATACACCTCCCCATTTGGGACCTGACCTATCACAATTTCGGCACTCACGATGTTGAGTCACTTGTTTTTCCGAACCCCGAATCTCGATATGCCAAAAATCCAACACACACGCGAGTTCTGATTTTTCAACAGTCCTTCATTCCATCGGCATTTCAGAGTTCGCAATATCATGAATCCTAATGCAAGTGTTTCGGGACTTCTCGCTGCGAAACCCCGAAGTAATGTGCCACCTATTCACCTAATGACTCCTCTGTGGCCCCACAGTATCTTTTGATTTTCGGGATATCGCGTTTCATGATATCACGATTCCTACTACTATATTCACGGGACTTCAACCCACGAAACCCCGATACACGATTCCACGTGCAAATCCGACGGTCCTTGTGGCTCGGATCTACGGTCCTGCCCCTCCTGAGCTTTGAACCTTTAGAGAATACGTCACCACATCTCCCCTGCACCTCTGTGAGATCTAACAGCTCGCAGAATTTTGCGAAATCCCCTCAGAGAATTTCGACCGTCTATCCTTCCCGATGAATTCTGTGAAATGAACCAAGTACTCCTCCACGAAGACTTTTCCACCTGCATGCAAATTTACGACGTCTCTTACAACTTCAAGGTAATTGAACTTTCCTTCCTTCGACTCCTTTGAAGGTTTTCTTCCCTTTGGGATTTTCCACGACTCTACGTCTTCTTAGAAAAACTTCTTGCACGCACTCCTTGCGGTAACTCTCAAACACTTCCAAGTGTTGAATTCTCTTCGACCCTGTGCACACTTGCAGTAGCAATCCTTCAAGGATTCACTCAGGTTCGTAACCCTGAGACTCCCCTTGGCTTGCACACTCCTTGCACGACTCCTATGCATGTATGCCGAATTTTCATACCTCAGAGTTTTCGAGGCTTCTGTTCCCCCACATTCATTTCCATTGTTCATTCCTGACAAGTTGGCTTGTTGTGAGGTTGCTAGACAAACAGTAATTGGTGGTATAAGCAAGGATCTTAAGGGATACTCAAATAAGGTATGGCCACATTTTCCTATTCATTTAATGATCCAGAATCGGATCCAGAAGCTTGACAGGGCTAAGAAAGGCTCAAAAATGAAAGTGCTCGGAATCCGATGAAACCAATGCCATTGCGTCTGTATCATCTTCTTGATTCTGGCCATATATTTATTTTGTCAAATGGGCCCTATATGCGAAATATATCATGTTCTGTCTGAAAACCCAAAAAGGAAAAAAAAATGGGTGACTGTACAGTCCGTACAGTTCGTACAGTTCCACATGGCAGCCTGAATGTACAGGTCGTACGACCGTACAGCTGACGTGGCATCTTTTGGTGATGACACATGGTAGGTGATGTGGTGTACGACAGGTACAGTTGGACCAGTCAGAGGGTGACATGTGTCACCACTGTAAGGGTGACACGTGGTACAGGCTAACATGGCATGGATGACGTCAGTAGGTTGACTGGGCAGGTACGATGAAAGGTGGCAGAGTATGTGGCAAGCACATGGACAAATCAGTGCTTGACAGGTGGCAGTTTTTGATTGGTTGTTGAGATTCCACGTGGCCCAGTCATGGGCTGCCACATGGCACCCCGTGGTTGGCTCATTCGGGTTATGAAAAATTATGGGTTCACCACCGGAGTCGAACCCCCAACCTCAACTATGCCACGGACTGGAAGGAACGAGCTAACCACCCGGGCCACTGTTGGTTCTTACTATGTATATGGCATATAAAATATTTAAGTTTGGAGGTGGAAAGGGTTGGGGATTAGCCCCAGCCCATGGTTTCAACCTCGACACTTAACCCCAGACGTGACCACAGTGGATAAGGGCACGGGAGGAGAGCTATGCATGGGAGTTTGGATAGGGCCTGGCCCTCAAACTTTGGTTCCACCATGTAACCACCACCAACAGATCCCACAGGACTAGGAGCTGTCCATTAAAAAGGGGCGCGGTTATGACTATTAGCCCGAGATCCTATGCTTGTGCCTGAAGACCATGAGCTCGGACAAGGGGCTAGCACGTAATGAATGGAGTGCCTGACCACATGGTTTTCCACCATATGACCAAGGGTGCTCAATTTTGGGGGCTGCGCCCTATTATTATACAAATTTTGGGGTTTTTTTCTATAGTTTGGATTTTTATTTGATATTAAGCCTGTATTAATGGATTTTCTCCATTTTTGGGAGATATTGGGCATTTTTGGAGCCCAAATTTTGGGAGGAAGTTGGGGATGGATAACCAACTTCAGATCTATAAAAACCAGGCCTGTTTGAGGCCATAAAGGACAGTCAAAGCAGAGTTATGTTGAAGGGAAGCCAAGCCAAATCCATTTTTATGCAGGGAAGCTATTGAGGAGCAGACGCTTGCGGGCCATTTCTGGGAGCTTCGGACATGCGTTTTGCATGACGTTTTCTTTGGTAGGTTCTAGAGATCTAGAAGAACATGACTAGATCAGTATTGTAGCCAATTAGCACCACTGTGATGTATTTTTGAGATTTTGAACAGAAATAAAGAAGCCTCCCCCACAGAGACAAAGGCCCGGAGACGTAGGAAACGTTGTGCCGAACTTCGTTATCAATTCTCGTGTTATGGTTTGTTTTATATTAATTCATTTCAGATCTGCATATGTGTATATGGATGTTATAATTCCTCGCTTTTCCTCATTCTTTCATTAAGTTTCTCATATGGTTAATTAACACATGCAAATGTAAAACTCAACCATATTCATTAAAAGATCCTACGGATCAAGTTGTATCAGAGCTAGTTGACGTTTGGATTTGAGTTTTGCATGTTAACCAGAGAAAAGATACAATATGGTGAAGGTGAGCATGTTGCAGAGAATCCATTAATTGGATTGAGAAAGAGATCTTCTCACAGCGAGAAGATGGCATCGGAAGAAGGGATTTCTCAGGATGAGAAAGAGTTCTGGAAAACTTTCCTTGCTATGTTGGAGATGGTGAAAGTTTTGTACGAGGATTACTTGGAACGAAAGAGACCAGTTTTGGGTGA
>JZKD02S0893316.1:69644-105636 GCA_000966675.3 Picea glauca
TTTCAAGGTAAAAAACGAAGTCTCTTTCCCCCTTCGATACCCTTTTCTCAGGAACCTTTTCACCTAATTGAATCTATTGATTCCATTTACCAAATATTGGCACATGGTCTACTATTCTTCCCACCTTAAAAGAAAGCGAGATCCCTAGTTGGAGCCTATGTTAGAGCCGCATTTGTTTTTTCTAGCCTGTCACAAATTTCATTTTTAATGCTCGAAATCGAAAGATGGTTTTCGTATTTTTCGTTTGTGGTTTAAAAATATCTGAAGCTTTAGCACACAAACAATGATGATTATTGTACTCTCGAGGCGAGTCCTACCTTTCATAAAAATGTTTCCTTTTTTTGTTCTACCTCAGGATCTCATAGGTCGGATGTTATAAATCATGTAGTTCACACATCCCGAGCAACGAAATGGCGAACTCGTTTTAATTTTTCACCCAGGGCAGTAACGAGAGTAACGTTTTCCTAAACCATGATTAAACGTCATCAGGTTTTCTCACCTTGGCATTCACCAAATCCAAAATTTTATTGTCGTAGCCCCAATAGTCGAGACCACGAAGTCCTTATTTTAGTAACCCGTGTCAAGGCTAAAAGTAAAAGCTAAACCATGGTAACCTTTTGTCGGCAATTCACCACTCGACGTTTTCTTTTTAAAAAAGTTATACTATCTAAGCCCCGACTCGCGAAATCACGATAAGGATGTGAACATAATTAATTAATCACTTAATCCGAGTTTATCTTCCCTTTTAATTAAGTCGTATTATCGCGATCTCGCGGTTTCGCAACTCGGCATGCAAACTTCCTGGAAACTTACCTTCGAAGCTCTGAGTCGCGATATGGAGAATATAAGTAATTACGAAGTCAATTAAGCACCTAATCACAATTGCAGTTTTTCTAACCAAAATTGATCATCACAAATTCGGGGGTTAGAGGTTCAAAGAGTTAAAGAATTTTTTTTGATGCAACGAGTACGGAAAAATGAATTAACATTGGTAAAACCGGATTAATTAAGCTAAATCAATATATCCCGTAGTTTGATGCTTGCACATTTTATGAGGTAGACTTATTCCTTCCATGTGCCAACTGACATTTGAAACCGCCAAAATTTATGGCATTAATTAGGAAATAGGGAAAATTGATGAATAAAGATCATATTTTTATGGCAAAATTTATTTCTAAACATGATTTGACAGACCTGTTCTGAAAGGTACTGAGTTTTCGAATATATATAAGAGTTGTGGTTCATTATAACAAATGCATTTTCATATTTCGCAGAGTACATTTTCTCAATGAGTTAACTTCTGTATGTATACGTATTTTTATCGCAGAAGAGCTAAAGCAAAATCTCTAGGCATGGCC
The DNA here is from genome assembly GCA_000966675.3 of Picea glauca. Classification (NCBI taxonomy): domain Eukaryota; kingdom Viridiplantae; phylum Streptophyta; class Pinopsida; order Pinales; family Pinaceae; genus Picea; species Picea glauca. Next base: position 71,003 of record JZKD02S0893316.1, read on the forward strand.
CCGCGAAAAGCATCCAAGGCCAATGTAGAGGTTTCGGGACAAGGTTCAGACAATGTTGTTGATACTTCGCCTCGAATTATTGACTCAGTCTCTAATTGGTCATTCGTTTTTGATGTTCTGCAGGCCGAATTGGTGGATTATTCTAATGACTCGAGCGATAATGAAAAAGATGACATAACCACCAAGTATAAGATTTCCATTCAATCCGGAATGAATAAAGTAGCAGCCAGGCCACAATTGCTTCCATATTATGACATGGTCCGATGGGCATTAAACCATGTGGACATACCAACTAGAACCATCATGAATGAGCAGAAGGTCACCATCGGGACTTTCAGGCCTGAACAACTGCAAGCCATGTATAAGCTGCCCACAATGTCTAACTATATATATGTCGCTGAATTCTTGGACGAGTTCAAATAGAAGGAATGTGTACAGTATGACAAAACCATGTCTAGGTTAATAAGAGATTGGGTTTCACACGCTGCGAAGTTCAGGGCTGACAACCATGGCATATATTCAAAAGCTTCCTTAGAACCACAGTACAAGTATGTAGCTATAATGACATGCAGGTTATACGAGAGAGAGGACACCTCACATTTCTTTCTTCCATGGGTGCCTCTAATGTTTTGGGTCTCCGAAGGCAGTTCCTTCGACTGGGAAAAAATGTTGTCCAATAGCTTGACCAGTCGGGTCACAGAGTAGCGGGCGCAGAAAGAGAGCGGAAAGGCATCTTCATTTTTCATGTCTGCATACATTATGGACGCCGTGTGTTTTTTAACACCATTTCCCTTAATGAGCTGGAGTTGGACCCCAGCAGAAGACGAGCCTATCCATGCTTATCATGTGAAATTATGGGAAAACAAAGAGGAAAATTTCATATATGAAATCTTCAACTGGGTGATGGTGCCCCTGCATGTCATTATTTTTGGTCACCCGCCACCTAGGATCTCGGACAGTATAGTGAAAAATCTGAGCAGCATAGCCGACTGGTATGTAGAAGATGAATTTTCATACCTCGGAGTTTTCGAGGCTTCTGTTCCCCCGCATTCATTTCCATTGTTCATTCCCGACAAGTTGGCTTGTTGTGAGGTTGCTAGACAAACAGTAATTGGTGGCATAAGCAATGAGCTTAAGGGATACTTAAAGAAGGTATAGCCACCTTTTCCTGTTCATTTAAATTCATATTCTTTATTATATTTCAGGCATGCCAAAGCTGAGGTGGTAGCCCTGGAAGACCTAAATTTGGTCCGCATTAAATACAAGAAGCATGATCCACAAAGGGTTGTGAGCAATCATTTGGCCAGTTGTGGGCTCAAGAGATTTGAGCACGAGAATTCACCCTCAAATGACATTTTCTGAGGCGCAAGGTCCTATGCCAAGATTCTAGCTCGGATACAAACCTTGGCACCCGAGGAGAGAGCCGATGTTCTGAAGTTCCAAGAACATCAATGCAGTTGTCTTCCCATAGTGTTGTGGGGTGAGAGTCCAAGTATAGCAGAGGTGAAACAAAAAGATGTCGAAGGATATAAGGATGTGACTCCCGATCAGGAAAAACACTAGGATGAGGGAGAGAAAACTGAGAATTCGAAAGCAGAGATAAAGACTCTCGACCCGTCGGAAAAGAAGAGTCTGGTTACTACTCTGGGAAAATCAACGAAGCAGATCAGAGAACCTATCACATCAGTTACTCCCTTGCAGTCAACTAAGGGAAATATTGACGCGGGGTGGATTTTCAATGAAGATTTGAGGCCTATAAGGGTAGAAGAGCTCCCTCTGGATGAGTTCTTTTTCGATAAGAAGAGAAAGGCAGTGGTAAAGAGGGAATTCTATCAGGAAGGAGATTCGATAGACAAGAAATACAAAGTCATAATTGATGGGAAGGACAAGAAGAATGAACAATTTGCGACTGAAATAGCAGGGACATTAGAGAATATGCCTTGGTGAATCAATTTTCAGTCAGACTCTTGAAAAACCAGCTTAAACGAAAAAATCGCCTCATCAAGATCCTTGAAGCCAGACTAGCCACAACAACAGAGATTGCCAAAGACCAGGCGAGCGTAGGAATAGAGCAGGCCAGGTTGGCTAATAAAAATGAGATAGAGCTACTCAAGACTAAGCTCGAGCAAGCACAGTTGGTGGTCTGGGATGGTCAGATGCAAGCGAGCCAGCAAAAGGATTTGATCAAACAACTACAAGCTAGGGTGGAGATCACTGAAAGAAAAGTGATAAATATTGGGATGTTCCAATCCCAAGCGATGGAGATTCGGAGTAGAGTCTCTATGGCCCAATGAAATTTACTCGCCAAGGTAGAAGCAATCCGGGACAACTATTTTCTAGTCAACCAGGTTTCAGAGAACTTATCCGCTAGAGAAAGGGAAGTTGGAGCAGCACGGGTCACCTTCCAAGAGGATGTGATAGCCACAAACAACAGGGATTTGGGAAGTACTCCCAGGTTCACCATTTCGGAGTAGACCAGTGGAAACATTCTATTGAAAGAATGGGAGCACAGCATCTCGAAAATCAAGCTGCAAGCCAAAAGGGTAACAAATTCCTTAGAAGAGGCCTTTAGTTCTATAGATGGTAATATGCTAGGCATTGATAGCGGAGGTAGTGTCGAGGCATTGATTCAAATGAATATGGAAAACATCTTGCTTGATTTAAAGGAAAAAGAGGAAAGTGATTCGGCCGAGATCTCACAAGTGACTATGGCGGACATAGTCCAAATAGACAAATGTATGATTAAACCAAACGCACAATTATGCGCTATCGACATCATAGAAAGACAGATGGAAGACAGGCTACCGCAATTAGCCTGAGATTGTTACTCTTTTGAGGCCAACTGTCAAGCATAACCGACAAGCCTGATATCTCGGTTGGTTGAAAGATGTGTCACTTGTACTGAGCACGCACGAGGACAAGCTTCTAGCACCAAGTGAAGACAAAGAAGAAGAAATGGAGCAATTTCCCTCCTCCCTATCATAATTGAAAATTTTTGTAACGATTGAGATTCCATTTTCTTTGTAAAACTGTATAAATATACCATAGAAAGAAAGTACAAGGGCTGGACCTTTTTGTGTTGATTGTAACCGAGTTTTTACATTTTGAGAGTTAATACAAAGCAAATCTGAAGATTCTCAATTCCGTCATGACTGTGTTATGAGTTTGTTTTCTTGTATCTCATATTTCATTTCATTTCATATTCATAATTGATGAATGATTCGTTATAATTTAGTACGACCACTACTATAGTGAATGAATTTTGGATTTCTATAATTGTTTACTGTTTTTCCTCTGTACCAACTATCAGTAGGTGTAAGACCAGTCAACACTTTCATAATTCTATATATATTTTATGCTTCATCGGGTTATTTCCTTACAGTTTTCCTCTTCTGTTTATACGTGAGATTCTCCCTTGATAGGAGCCTTATTCGATAGACAGCTAAATGTTTTCTCCCACCTCATACATTTTATTAAGATATAACTTAGTTACAGGAAAGAGCCTTTGATTTGCACCCCGTTTTATTTCTGAAACCATAAATTCTCTTTTATACGACCGAATTGAGACAACACTTAATTTCTCTCTGAAGTTTTTCTTATTTTACTGTTCCTCCATGACTGTCCCTGTACCAACACAGCGCAATATCGAACCCGGATGATCAAATCAAACACACATTTCCTTAAAACTTTTCGATACTATTCTTAAAACAGATACTACCTGGGTTGAACTTGAACATTCATGGGCAACGATTGAATAGGATATAACCATCCAAGAACAGTTGGAAGCTAGAAAACACCAACATAGAAATCTTTCCTAGTTTCCTTTGCCGAAGGTTGATGTTTCTCTCTTCTCCACCCTTTACCCACTTTCGGATGCCTAGACATTGTACTTCTAAGCCTTAGGTACAGACTCTGGAACAATGGTATGATTAATCAATGTGCACAAGATAAATAATCCCTTGTTGTACAATGAGAAATTAGCGAGGTACATTGCAAGAGAAGGACAAATAGGGAGTTCTGACTGAATGTGCATATATGAGATTATGAAATGCATAATTTCATTTTATACCTAGGATCTGATGTGAATGTCCTTCTGAAGAAGACATGGGAGACTATAGGAAAATCGAAGTTAATCTGTTCACCTATTCAATTGAGGTTAGAAAATCAACATAAGATTGTTCCATTTGGAAGGTTGTTAGGGATAAATTTTAACATTGATGGAGTGCTCAATATAGATAATTTTGAAGTAATCGAGATAGTATATGACAATAAGCCTTATCCAACATTATTAGGACTTGATTGGGATTTTGATAACTATGCCCTGATTGATCTGAAAAACATACAGATGGTATTTAAGGCAGGATATCGGAAATTTATTGTGCCATTGGATCCCATAAAGGGGAGAAGATATGTGGAACTAGCGAAGGGAAAAGAGATCAATAACCTTTATAATGTGACTATGCGAATGGATGATTATGTGAAATCTACTGTTGATGTTGCAATCAGTAAGAGAAGTATTAGTTTATGCACATCGGATTCAGAAGAAGCACTATAACATTGGAAGAAGAGTTTGGATGAAGTATCGTCAAGGAGATGTGCTCATATTACCCACGCATTACGATGGATTGGAGTTGAGGTATGTGACCCCCCAAAGTATGATGGACCAACAACTATAGACTCTTTTATAAAGGATTTTGAATTTTTGATACAATATCAACAAATACTAATATCTTTATATGTCGCATTGAAAGCGACTTCTGCAAGATGGTGGTTTGTGCATAAGCACAAAATAAAGGATTGACAACAATGCAAAATATTTTTATAGGTCATATTTGGAGAAGGAAATGAATATATTGTGCAGAAGTATACAGGGTTGAGTTATCCTACAGAGCATGTTACACAATGCATTGTGACATGGGGATCAATATAGAAGCAAGAATGGACACACTTGTTTATACTCACTCTGGATACGATTCCGAAGAACTAGTACTTAGAGATGGAAGTGCACAGAGAGACAATGGATTGGGAAGATTTTAATCACAAATTCAAGGTTACTTTCGGTTTTGAAGATAATTCCACTTCAGTAGAAACAACTCTACAGGTGATCAAGGACAATATCTTCCCATCAGAAGACTTGATAGAAATAGTACCCATATGTAGCATGCATAGATATTCTACGATGGTTTGAGAAGTTTTGGACTGCTATAATGTCATTGGAGAAGACCAGGAGGATGAAGATCCCAGCAATTTAGTAGACGTTCTAGAACATGAATCTGATGTATATGAAAAGACATTAAGAATGCGCAAAGTGAGTATTTGTACAAAGGATAAGCCCAAGTTTTTTAATATAGGATATTACTGGAATGAAGAGACTGTCAAAAAAATTGTTGATTTACTACATGAATATTAGGATCTGTTTCTGACTACATTTTCAGAGATGAAAGGGATTGTTGGAGAGTTAGGAGAGATGAAGATCCCCTTGAACCAGTTAAGTAGAAAGTTAGGAGAGATGAAGATCCCATTGAACCAGTTAAGTAGAAATTTAGCAGAGATGAAGATCCCCTTGAGAATCCCAGATGCTAAGCCAGTTAAGTAGATACCATATTGACTTAACCTAGTGTATAAGAAAAAGGTGAAAGTAGAGATAGACATGATGTTGGAGTAGGAATTATTGAACCTGTCACAGAGTGAGAGTGGATTAGTTCAATGGTGGTTTAATATAAGAAGACAGGAACAATCAAAATTTGTGTAGATTTGAGGAAATTGAATGATGCTTTCTTATATGATCCATTTCCTACTCCATTTATAGATGAAGTATTGGAGAATGTAGGAGGATAAGAGTCCTACTCATTCATTGATGTATTTAAAGGGTATCATCAAATTAATATTATGCAAGAAGATAGACATAAGACTACATTTGTGATAAAATGGGGATGTTACTAGTTGTTAGGAACCTAAACCCATAACTTCTCATCTAGGTAGAATAATATATTTCCATGTAATAAATTCCAATACTAGTTAATAATGCCTATTTAATAAATATGAACAAGTCAATGTCAGAAGACCTAATAGAAGCTTATGCTTCTAGAAAGATCTTCCTTTAGAATTTTGTTTAGAAGACAGAATTAGTATAAATAAGAGTAGAAGGTATGAGAGGAACTTGTCTTGATAATTATTGTACTATATCTCTTCTTTGTTGGAGGTTTCCCCCTCGAAGAGGTAAGTGAACATTGTTCCCTATGAATAAAGGTATTATTTTGGTGTTGTCGTTCCATATATTATGTTGTTCCCCTGCTATATTTATGTTCTTTGTTATTATTCCACTGGTATTCACTACAATATTTATATTTTCTTCTATTATAATATATTTGGTGCCTAACAAATGATATCAGAGAACTTTCCTTGGAAGGATTTGTGGGTCTATAAGCTTAAGGATTTGTGTTAACTATTTTTTACCTCCCAAGACCCTTGTTTTAGACCTATCTCATTGGATTCCCCTTTTTTCCCTGATCGTTGTAATACCTATCAGTTTTAACTTTTTTTTTCTACCTTCCCACACCCTTATTTGAGACCTATCTCATTGGATTTCTTTTTTCACACTGAACACACTCATATATATATCATTTTTCACTCTTTTTTCCATGGTCCGATTTCCCCTCTTCAGGGATGATTTTAGGGGCTAAATTTCGCTCATGGGCTAATTTTCCATGGTTTTTCCAAAAATAAGATTTGCTATTTTAAAAATGATTTGCCCAAATTCTATAGGATAAAATTATTTTACTTTAAAAATCCCCAAAATTTTATAAAAAATATATAAAATACATAGAAATTTGAATATTTTTTAAAAAATATCGCCAAACATTTATAGTTGACATATGAAGGATTAGTAATATTCGCGAATGTTTCTACATTTTAAAATACATTTCCATCCTTAAAATCATCCCTTCCCTTCTTTCCCTCCCCTCCACCCATGGCCACCACTCACAACCAATAATTCCTTCACCTACAAGATGAATACAAGTAACACAAGGTAGACATCCAAAGACTGGCCTCTAAAATTTCTTCGAATAACTCTCACTTGGACACCTTCAAGACCAACATTACATCCGAATTGGAAGAGGTTAAGGGTGAATTATCCTCCCTCACCCAGTGGTTGAAACAATCCCTTGGCTCTTCCTCCCTTGAAAATTTTTCCCTCTCTGAAGGTAAGAAATCTTCCCATAATATGGCCCTTCATTACAATTCCCTTCCTTGTGACCCTTGTTTTACCCGAGTTGAAGTGAACAAATTTGACGGATCTGATCCCACTAGTTGGGTCACTCAAATGGAACATATATTATCCTTGCATGGAATTATTGATGATCTGGCCAAACTTTGTTATGGTGTCATCTATTTGGATATAGAACATTGGCAATGGTGTAGAAATACACAATAGTGGTATGTTTCTTGGACTTAGTTTGTGGCAAAGGTATATGACCTCTTTCACACTCACACCCACTATATTGTTCATTTGAACAAGTTGAAGCAATCTAGCACAGTGGAAGACTTTGTATCTTCCTTTGAACACTTTGCTCTCAGAATGGAGGGCATGTCTGATGCCTTCTTCCAGGAATGTTGTATTAGTGACCTCAAAGAAAGAAATTCATGCCTAGGTCCTCATGGCTCACCCTCACACTTGGTTGGAATATATTCAACGTGCTAAAGAAGCTCAAAAAATTGTCTTTTCTCATACCCACAAACCTTCCTTTGTTCCTCTCACTTGACCTACGAACCTTCCTCTCCTCCCACTCCTCTCAAGATGCATAAATTAACCCTAGTTGAAATGGCAGAATGACAATTTAAGGGCCTTTGTTATAATTGTGATGAAAAATATTTTCCAAGGTGTTGTTCCTGAGTCTACACTTGAGGCTATAAAATGTAGAGTCTAAGCATATAAAATGTGTGAAATAAAAGGAAGGGGAAGAAACAACTTCGGGGGATGAAGCTAGGGCCGATATCTGAGTTGTCTTTGTCTAGCTGCCAAATATTCTTGAATGTTGATATCCTGCTTGATGATGACCCATGAACATTCGAGCTTTGTCCAGGTGGTGGCGGTCTTAAGTATGGTATCAAAAAGATTCAAAGCGATGCTAGTTTTATCCAATAGACAAGGTTCGATGTTGGGTTGTCTTACGATGGGTACATTCATGGGGAGAACAGAGATTTTAAAAGAAGGTTGATTTTTTAAAGTGCTTATCTCAACTTTAGATTATACGAGGAAAATTCAGTGAAGCCAATCGAAGGGTTTAACAAAATTGAAGGCCATTTTCTTTAACTAAGTTTAAAATCTTGAAAACCAAGTGTGAAAACATAGAGTTGTCAACAATGTGGGGCATCAATTTCAGAGGAATCCCACGCTGTAGAAGAAGAAGAAAGGACAAGAATAACTTGATGAAAGCATATAATGTAAAGATCTAGGTAATTCACAGAACTTGTACCTGCTAGTAGCCGATACAGAGGAACAAATGTAAATAAATAGATACCTAGAACCTGATCACCATAGTAGAATTTATACTAAATTGCAGCTAAAGCATTCATCAAAGACTTATATGTAAAAAATGACATGAAGCATGAAATATAAAGGACAAACACATAACTCAATCTTAACGGAATATGGAGTCTTCAATTCACTTGTATTAATCTTGGCTAAAAATAACTTTCTCTATTACAATCAACCACTGGCAAAAAGCCCTTTCTATTACAATCTCCCCACTATTTAAACAAACTTCTGAACATCTAGAATTATGATCATTCTGGAAACCTGTCAGTTACAAATGGAAAACTGGAGCGTTTCATCTCCTCATCTTTGTCTTCCCTCGTAAGGGCGGAGCACCTTCCTTTCTCTTCCCTTACGTCTCTAGAAATAGAATGGGTTGACATCTGTCATTATTTAGCACCAAAAACCTGCCCCTTCGCCTACTTGATGCAAATGACAAACCTCTCCACCAACTGGGCTATCAACCTGGAAGGCTCTGCTTGTTTTCTTTCCTCAAAGGTGTAACAACTCTTCACCAACTGTGGCAATCTTTTCCCTACTTGTCGGTCTTCCATGATGATAGAGCATAATTGTAAACTTGGTTGTACTAGCCATTTGTCCACGTGGACCATATCAACCTGTCTTATCTGGGATATCTCCACTTTCTCTTTCTCCACATTTTCTTTGATGTCTAGTAGGTGCTTATCTATATTGATTCTTCCCAGCGTCCCAACACTACTTTCCTTATCAAGGTCTAGAAAATTTTTACTTATCAAGGCGAACGTTTCCTCACAAGAATTCATCACTTCATTATCTCTCACCCTGCTTTTTGATATATTCTTCTCCCAAACCTTCAGCAAGATATTCCCTCTAGTTTGTTCTGCAATGGATATTTTGGAGCTACCGACCATCTATATCTTCACCATAGCTATAAAAACTTCTTGGAAAGCAACCCGAGCTGCCCCAACTTCTTTTTCCCTCAAAGAAATACTTTCTAATCCTTGATCTATCGTCTAAAAGTGGTTTTGAATGGTTCCTAATTTTACAAGCAAGTCTTGTTGAGCCGTTAATACCTTCTGTTCGATTTTGGAAGCTTGGGATATGATCATTTTTATGTCTAAAACCTGATTCTCGACAACATCCAACTTTGATTGTAATTCTATAATTTGTTTCCCCTGCTGGCTTACCTGCGTTTGGCTAATTTTCACTGACTGGCGCACCTACTCAAGGTCAGATCTAAGTTTCTTGATCTCCTGCAGATCGTCTATTTGATATTGCTCGAGGCTTTTTCTCACCTCATCCTTGGCATTTGCTTCAGCAGTAGCCACTTTAGCTTCCAATTTACTGATCAGGAGGTTCTTTCATTTCAACTAGGCCTTCAAAGTCCCAATTGAGTACTGATTGGACATAGAATAAGCCCCTAGTGTTCCTGCTATCTCGTCTGTGAATTATTCCTCTTTCACGGCCTTCACATCTATCATGATTTTAAATATTTTATCCATTACACCCTCTTTTTGATATAATTCTTGCCTCACCATGACCTTCCTTTTTTTATCAAAGAAAAATTCGTTAGGTGGCATCTCCTCTACATAAATGGGTGTCAGTTCTTCATTGAAAATCCACCCCGCATAGGGATTCCCCTTTGTGAACTGTAAGGGTGTGATAATAGCAATCGAACTGCCGACTTCCTTGGATGGTTTTTCTAGGGTAACATATGTGACCAACTTGTTTGACATGAGCGATAGTGAGTCACCTGATCCTTGCGAGGGTATCTTCGCTTGACCTTGGGCCTGCTTGCCTGGCGTACCCTTTTCGGGGTTTCCTTCCTGTTTGTGGGGGACTTTGACTCCTTGCTCTGAGGTTCTAGCCTCCCCTATTTTCCCTTGGTTCTTCTCCCTGTTAGGACTCGAGTTCTTTTCACCTTTGGCTTCCATCTGCTGTGTAACTGGAAGTTTTGGGGCTTCACCCTGTAAAATATGGGGGAGACAACTCCATCGATGCTCCTGGAATTTCAAGAAATAGGCCATATCTCTGAGTGGCAGGGCTTGAATCTGACTTAGGACATTAGAGTAGGACCTCTCACCCCGGAATATTTCATCATGAGAGGAATCCTCATGTTCATATCTCTTCAGGCCACAACTCGCTAGGTGATTGCTCACAACCTTACTAGGGTCGTTCTTTTTGAACTCAATATCCACCAGCTTCATTTCTTCTAAAACCGTAGCCTCGGCTTTGGCATATCCAAAATATAACAAGGAATATGCACCAATATGAATGGGGAAGGATGGCCATACCTTTTTTGATACTCCTTTCATCTCTTTTCTTATTCCGCCAAGCATAGTCTACCTGGCAATCTCGCGACACAATAACTTATCTAGAAAGAAAATTGATAGAGAATATGGAGGAACAGAGGTACCGAAAACCTTGAAATATGAAAACTCCACCTCTATATACCAATATGCCATGTTACTTAGGTTGGTCGTGATGCTAGCCAAAATCTTGGGCTGCAATTGGCCAAAGATGGTGACATGCAATGGCACCATTACCCAGTTGAAGATATCGTAGATGCATTCATTGGCTTTATCCTCCCAAAGTTTCGAGTGGTATATGTGAATAGGATCTATATTAGATGGAGCCCATCTCCATTTCATTAGTGGGAAGGATGTCATGAAGCAGATGGCATCCATGATGTAAGCAGACATAAAGAACAAAGTTGCTTTTGTACTCACCCTCTGTGCTCGATATTCGGTAATTCAACTGGTTAGACTGTCAGACAACAGTTTGGCCCAGTCGAAGGAGAAACCCTCAGCGAATGTATGATTGAGTGGCACCCATGGGAGGAAAAAATGGGTAGTGTCTTCCTTCCCATACAACTTTCAAGTCATCATCACTATGTACTTGAATTGTGGCTCTAAGGAAGAGATTGAATAGATCCTGTTAGTGTCAGCCCTAAATTTCGCGAGGTGTGAGACCCAATCTTTGATCAGATCGGATAAAATTTTTGCATACTTCTCGCACTCCTTCTTGAAACCTTCTAGAAATTCAGCATTGTGAGTAAGGTTCAGTGTGGGTGACAATTTATACATTGCTTGCAAATGTTCTGGCCTGAAAGACCCAATCGTCACCTTCTGCTCACTGATAATCGTCCTGGTCGAGATGTCCACATGGTCCAGTGCCCACCTGATCATATCACAATAGGGAAGAAACTAGGGGCTCGCTACTATTTTTTGCATCTCTGCTTGAGAGACGATTTTGTAATTGTTTGATAAGTCATCCTTCTCGTTGTCGCTAGAATCATCCAAACAGTTTACCAACTCGGATTGAAGAATGTTGGAAACGTATGACCATGTCTTAACAGAATTAATACTTCGGGGTGAGGTATCGGAAACAACGTCTGAACCCCGACTTGAACTCTCGGCGGCTAACTTGGGCATTTTTTGTGGAGCCATGATAGGGAAACCTACAACTGGACTTCCCGTCAAAAAAATTGAAAATCACAAACAACGGTTATCCTGGTAAAATGGCTCTGTGCGCAAATAGAAATGAAAACTGAAATAATGAAGGAAAAACTCTCTATCTTGGTCATTTAAACACCTGGTTTCCTTGCCAACAGAACAGTCAAATCACTTAATAGAAAGATTTAGAAGTAAAAATGAGATCCTACTATCTGTCACCTCACTGCAATTCAAATAAATGCCATAAATGCTTGACGAGTCGTAACATCAGAAATCATAGGATCATTCAAGATTTCATCTGTAAACCGTGTGCGTTAAAGTTGTTTTAAGGTGATAATTAATCTAGTTTAGTTCTTGCAAATTGGTGTACTTAATTTATAATCCCCTTTTCGGTGCTCGTCACATCGGCTGTTTTCACTCCTAGCCACTGAACCTTAAAAACCCAAAAACGCGATGGTGCGAGGTAACGGATTAGACATGAGTTGACTTAAGCCTTTTAATTAATCCATGCTTAATTAAAGGAAATCATGACTTAGTGTATTGGGGCTACGTAGGTGTTTCCCTTTGGGGAAATAATCATCGAGTCACAAAATCATGATAGTGACTAGCTAGGGTTTAAAGTGACTTGCCCTTAATACTAACTTGGGTAACTTTAACACAACTTCGCGACTTCGCGAATCCGAGGCTCGAGAGACTTCCAACGTGTAACTCTTGAGAGTGAGGGTAGAAGGTAATAAGAGATGATAATCCATGATTAGTATTTTAGTAATGGTGATTTAAACTTAGGAAGGTTTTCTCCATTTCGCATGTCAGGATACTGTGATCTTATGGGGGAGAAACGCGAAACAAAAGAAGTCTCAAAAACCAATATTTTTGGGCTTAAGCATAACATTTCATGTATTAAGAGAAAGGCGGCTCCAACATAGGCTCCAACTAGGGATCTCATATCCCTATGAGATGAGAAGGACATCAGACCAAATGCCTGAGAAGGGGTACATGGAGTCATCGGTTGGCTTCGGTGAAACTTCGTTTGGAAAGGGGATGCAGAGGAAAAATTGAGGTTTCGACTTTAATTTTGAAACTTTCCAAAACTCGACACGCTTCCTCAACTTGACGGTAGTCCCTTCGGTAACTTTCCCTTCCTCAATACTAAATTCAGAGCTTCTTAAGATGGTCCAATCAATCTTAGGAAAATTAACAGATATGGTAGGTTTTAACTTGCGTAAAAAAAAGTAAATTTCATGCTTTTAATCCGGGAGACCTGTATGAACTCGAGCTTTGGATCCAGTTTCAAAACATGTTGATTACTAGAGTGTAGTATAATTTAAGTATGACAGCCTCACAAAATATCTTAGATATTGCTTCACTTCCAGCGAGCCTATTCAGTACCCCAGTGAAGTTATCTTGTTCCCTTTATTGAATTTCCTTTCACCACTCCAAACTGTAATATTGCATTTAAATGTTGAGATGAGGGAAATCATTTTTATGAATTTCCTTTCATCATCTCTTTGGACTAGATGGGGAAATCAATTACAAATTTCCTTTCACCATCTGTCTTATACTTTACTTTTGAAAAGTGGAGTGGGGGCAATCAATTGACGAAAAAAAAACAGGGGTGATATTTGTGTATTTTCGTTACAGAGGCTTGTCAACTTGCTTTGAGTGCTCTAGACCAAATTTCTCTTAACCTTCACGATGCCCTAGTCCGCATGAAAATAGGGGATAATTCATTTCCAGGGGTATTCTTTTGAGCAAGACTTAACCATTTGAAACATGTTAAAATACCTATGAGAGTTAGGATCCTCCTACGCATGGCCTTGTTCAGCAAGGGACCGAGGAGTTGTGGGTACCAAATCACTTCCTGAGACGTTCACCAGTTTCCCAAATTAAAGTGGAACCTCTTTTCCTCTGTGGATGGTATGGGCAGGTGTCAGAGCTTAAGGAGAGAGGACCAAGGATGAAAAAATGGAAAGAGAGAAGGCTATGGACCTCAAAAACCTGGATGTTATCATGCAATCCTGACTCAGGTGAATACAACATACTTGTGAGACCACTCCTATGTTTTAAGAGATGTTCATTTGAAAACCAGATACTTAGGAAATTCATACCTTGGCCTTACCACTTCATTCTCCTCTAACAGAAAAAAATTTGTCACCTATTTCAGGTGGGTCAATTTCCTGATGCTTGACCATCCTTTTCTCCTTTCGCAGTTTGGGCTGTAATTCAGAGGCCTGTATGAAAAAACACGAAGAGTATCAGGTCTTCAGGATTTATGGGATTCTGGGTGTCAAAATCTATGTCTCTACTTCTAGGAAATCAATAGCCCGTTTTGTTTTTGATGAAAGTGAACTTACCGAAAAGTTTATAAAAAGGAATAAGGAAAACACAAACTGGTATATACAATGGAGATTTGGAACTAATTTATTGCATATAGTTCTTTAAATAACGCCCATTGACAGAGGTGCTGAGAGTTTAAACGTCCAAATTCTATAACATAAATGAATTCTTCCCTTCAGAAGTTGATATTTTGAATGATCTGTACCAGATATGATCGAATTTACCATGTTTTGATGCATCTTCCCTCCTAGCATCCCATTTCAAAACCAAATCATCGGGGAGAAAATCCCTGATTTTGGATTTATGATTGAACAACGCTTTCATGTTGTCCTGGTATTTTTGCATCCTTGCGTCCACCTCAGTCCTACATTGTTGGACCTCAATCAACTGATTTATTCTTCTTGTGACGTGGTTTTTCTCTTCTTTCTCATCTTTACAGAGCTTCATTACAGGGAGGGACAGATTTATAGGTAATACCACATCAATCCCGTATACCATTTGGAAAGGGGAAGTACCAATGGATTTCTTCGTACCTATCCGATTTTCCCACAGAGCATACCTTACGTGTACATGCCAAGATATTTTGTTTTCACTCAGCACATTCTTAATTATGGTAATTAAACTTTTATTTGATGATTCAGCTAACCCAATACCTTGAGGGTAATATGTTGTGGAGTGGCCCAATACGATGTTATATTTTTGGCAAAAGTTGATCATTTCCATAGACTTGAATGCCTAGGCATTATCCGTTACTATCTTTCGGGGGTAGCCAAATCTGGACAGTATGCTCTCTTCCAGTAAATCTATCACCATCGAGTTGATCGCCTTCCTAGTAAGAATAACCTCCACCCATTTAGTGAAATAATCTGTGGCAGTGAGGATCCATTTGTGTTGAGCGCTGCAATGTGGGTTGATTTTGCCTATAAAATCTAACCCCCATTGTTGAAAAGGGGCTTCAATTTTTATAGGAACCAGAGGTAGTGCTGGGATATTTTGTTTTCTTGCAAACATTTGGAAAGGGTTATAGGCTCTAACTTTGACATTGACATTTGAGAAAATTTTAGGCCAATAATACCCTTCCCTTAGGATTTTATAAGTTGTTTCCCTCCAGGCGTGATGCCCTCCGCACACTCCTTCATTGAATTCGTTTATGACCCCCTTTGTTTCTGATTCTAACAAACAATCCAGTAGGAAGCCTAAGGGGTCCTTCCAGTAGAGTTGACTTTCGAATATACAATACTTCACCGCATGTAACTTCAGTGTCCTGGCTTTAGCTGGAGGTAGATCGCTGGGGCATTTTAGGGTTAGAAGGTAGGACACTATATCTTTATACCAATCTGATAAGGAAAACTTCTCTTTGATTCTGGAGATAGATATTTGGTCGTTGGGCTCGTTTATGTCCCCATGTCCTTCATATCCTTGCAGGTTATTTATTCTGAGTGCTCTGAAATTTGACTCCGCCAAGAGCTTAGCTAGACCTTGTCCTTTTACTAGTTTGGTTGGTTTTACCTCTAGGTCAAACTCTTGAATTTTACCGAGCCACCGACCCCTTTTTCCATCATTGTCAAACTGAACCAATATATCCTTCACGTAACTGGTGGGAATGTATGCGGTTACCTTAGAGTGAAGCACATACATTCTAAAAGCCTTCAAAGCCTTAACCATAGAATACACTTGTTTCTCTATTATATTGTATCTCAGTTCAGCATCTCTGAGAATTTTACTAAAAAAGGCTATTGGTTGCTCGAAACCCTCTTCATTATTCTGGAGAATTATTGCCTCCATTGTGTGTTCGGAGGTGAATGAGAAAATCAGGAAATCCTTTAGGTAATCAGGGCTTTCTAGTATGGGCACTTTGCTCATAACTTTCTTGATGCGTGCAAACGATGCTTTAGCCTCTGCTGTCCATTTCACTTCATTGTTCTTCTTTAGCATACCTATGATCAATTTCACGATTTCAACAAAGTTTGGGATAAATCTTCTCAAAAAGTTTATTTTTCCTAAAAATGACTGAATTTCTTTTATATTTCTAGGAACATTTATGGTGTCTATAGCTTCTACCCTTTTAGGGTCGATTTTAATTCTTTCTCGAGACACAATGTGGCCCAAGAGTTTACCTTCTTGCATCGCAAAGTGAGACTTCTTGGGGTTTAAAGACCAACCGAATTTTTGGCATTTTTCAAACGTTTGCATTAGGTGTAACAGATGGTCTTCATCGGATTTAGAGAAGACAATGAGGTCGTTGAGGTAGATAACCATGAATTTATCTCTTTCACCGATGAAGGTGATATCCATAGCACGCTGGAAGGTAGCACCTGCATTAATCAGACCAAAAGGCATTTTGTCATACATGAACATGCCCCAAGGGGTGGTGAAAGCTGTTTTTTCTTTATCATGCTCGTTGAGAGAAATTTGATTGTAACCAGAAAACCCATCGATCATTGACATCCTATTTTCCTCGACTACTTTTTCCAAAATGTGATCCATTTTGGGCAGAGGATAGTTATCTTTGAGAGAGGACTTGTTTATATTTCTAAAATCAACACACAGTCTGATCTCCCTGCTTTTCTTCCTAATCGGGACTAAGTTCGCCACCCAGTCAGAGTACCTGAGAGGTACAATTATTTTTGCGTCTAACAACTTTTTCACTTCTCTTTCGACCACAAATAGTAAAATGGTGTTGATTTGTCTGAGCTTCTATCTGAAGGGTTTAACACCAGGTTTCAAAGGTATCTTGTGCTCGATCACAAAGGTGTTCTGAGCTCATCGTAAGACCATGAAAAGACATCTTTATAATGCCCGAGTAAGTTCTTATACTTGCTTTTTATCTCAGGAGGAAGGTACTTTGATAACTTCACTATCCTAGGCTCTTTGGTGGTGTCCATGTCACAGTCTTCGACCTCCTCAAATTGGGGCTGCAAGGTGGACTTTAGAGGCATGTCGTTTTGATCAAACAACCTTTCCAGAGGTATCAGGCCCTTTGGGATCTGATTACTTTTTAACACTAGCAGGCGATGATTTGAAATTTTTTCTCGAGACTCCTGAGGCTCCTCTCCTGCCTGCATAATCCAAGTATGATCTTTTTGGTTTTCCTGGTCAATGTGGGTTTTGGAGAAATAAACCACCATTTTCAAGAACTTTTCGATCTATTCGTCATCTTTGAAAAACTTCCAATGTTGTATGTTGTTTGGTATGGACGGTCTGTGCCTTACCTCTATGTGGTATTTTAATTTGAAAGTGGTAGGGGGTGCGAAAGACGAAGCTTCTTTGGCCAGTGAATCATCCTGCTGGGTTTCGGCTTGTGGGATGAAATTAACCTTTACCAATGAAAAGAAATTTTCCATTAGATCCAAGGCACAATTTCTGTAGGACCTCAGTCTTGGGTACTTGGCCTGGTATTGCCAATTTACCTTCTTTACAATCAGTTCAACATGTCCATAGACCTCTAAGTTCCTTATGTTCAGCTTCTTGGCAGCTTCCAGACCTAGGAATAGAGCTTCATATTCAAAAACATTGTTTGTGCAGTCTATGTCCCACTATAGCTTGTAAGAGAAGGGAACGATGAATTCATTTTCAGGTGCTACAAAAAGCACTCCCACACCTACCCCTTCGCATGACGAAGCAACATCAAAGAACATTTTCCACATTCCAGTGCTGTACATATTTTTAGCTGTTTTTTCGGTTTTGATTTCATCGATGCCACTTTCTTCTGTATAATTATCTTCAGTATTGTCGAAGGACAGAATACAATTTGCCAGGTCTTGATCAGCAATGTAAACATGGTAATTTTTAGGATTCTGTGGATCACTTACCATATATGCCAACCGTGTTTCCCTATATAACCGCGTGAATTGTCCACCTAAAACAAGGATTGTGGCATAGGTCATATCTAGCTGAAGGGATCCCCCGAGCTTGGATCCCCAAGATATATATAATAGTAAACCATACTTTGGGGGTATATCGGTGACAACTACGTCCATTAGGACATTTTTCATCGAAATCTGGGTGAGGGTGACTACTAAATCTTCGATCATGCCCATGCACTTAACTCTCCTTGAATCGAACGAGTAAAGATATCCATAGGGTCTGGTGAATTCGAGGCCTAGTATATCCATAATATATTTGGGCATTACATTATGAGAGGCCCTAGAGTCCAGCATGCAATTATGGAATAGTCGATCATGCACTTTCAGGGTAATATAGAAAGGGGTGATGGTATCTCTGGCACCTTCAAAATGTGGACCAAAAGTGATATTAGGTTTTTCATCTTCCAGATTTATTACATCGAACTAACTCTCTAGATCTGAAGAATTTATCATCTTGGTTTTTTTTTTTGGTACACAGGATTCTTCGCCAACTCGACCAAAGGTATTGGTATCTTGATATTTTTTATCTCGCTTTCTAGGCAGAAAACTCCCACGGTTTTATCTGTTTGCTTGGCTAAAACATCAGACTCTTTCCTATCCATTTTATTTAGTAGCACTGTTTTATTTTCATCATTTCTGGTTTTGGGCGTCCATGTTTTAGCTGCCTCAGTTCTTCTCGTTCGGGTTTTGGTCCCTTTTACGTTGGTATTCTGTGAATCTACCCCTATGTTATTTCTCATTTTGGTCTCTTTTTGGACGGGCTCATATATTTCGCCCCTAGGAAAAAATTTCTTAGGTTGCGCAGTCGACGCAAGATTGTTTCTGGGCCTCAGATTGTATTTGTGCTAGAGCTCGGCGATTATGGTGTCAGACATTCCTTGATAAGTGAAATCATCAGTGTCATTTAGGTTATTGTCTTCGACCGGTGATTGTTCAGTGTTCAGGGACTTCTCATAATCTTCTTTCATCAAGTGAGGTTGTATACATTCGTCACCTAAGTTGTTTACGTCTTCTTCCAAGTCTTCGAACTCTTGCATATCATTTCCCCCAATAAAATTTTCATTTTTCAAAGGTGCTTGGATCTTTTGGTCTTCATTTTTAATTTGTCTTGGTTGGAACTGGGGATTGAGATTTCTCCTGAATTCTCTCTTAACGAATTGATCAACTTTGGATTGATCTAGCTCCATTCTTGGGATTTTGCTTGATAGCTATTTTATTATCCTAGCCATGTCATCCATTTTCTCATCTTAGGATCTTCCAGATCCAGAGGGACCTGCCTATTCTCTAAGACGTCTAGTTTCCTTGTTTCTCATCTCAATTTTAGTTTTTAATTTACCCGAAGGCATCATGTTTGACTCAATTTCCATAGATTCATCTTGCATTCGGGTTAAGTCATCCCCTCTCCTTTCTCTTAATAGTAGAGAGAAATCGGGTTCAAAAGCTCCTGCGAAAGTTACTTTGGTGGTGGGTTGAGACGGTTTAACTTCAACAGGGATCTTATTATAAAAATTGTTAAACCTTTGGATAAATTCCATAATAGTTTCAGATCCCTTTTTCTTTAAAGACCCAAACTCGGTCAAATAGTATAAATGATCCTTTCTTTCGCCCCATTGTTTGAGAAAGAGGTCTTCTAGCACATCATAGGATATGATTGAACCCGGGGGAAGGCTCCAAAACCAATTTCTTATCTGTCCCTCGAAGGTTTGGACAAACAATTGGGAATACACATCCTCATGCTTGAGACCTAGAATATCAGTGAATTGATAAAAAAAATTGATATGCTCAGCTGCAGTTAGATCCCCTTCTCCTGTGAACTTGGGTAAGTTTTTCATATAGTTTTTAGGAAAATCATGGAGAGGTACTGGAAGAACCAATGGGGCATATCTAGCGGCTACTTTGGTGAAAACCCTGGGAGGTGGTTGTCGGCCTTGACCTCCTATTCCCCCTGCTCCTCCTCCGATGGTGGCCATGGATAACCTAGGAGAGGAAATCAGTGTGTTATAAAGAGGGTTGGAGAACATGTATAGTGACTCTCTGGCTTCCCCGGGGTGGAAAAGGGGAAAGTCGGGAAACTTGTTACCAGGGAAGGTGAAAGATGAAAAAGGAGAAGAAGGTATACGTGGACTCGGTTCCTTTGACTTGCAGGATATGTAAATGGGAGAACCCACCAGTGTTGAATCTGTGTACGTGGAAACTTCTTCAAGGACTTGAGTGACAGAGGAGTTTATATTGAGATTCAGTGGGATATTGATAGGGATGAGCTTTGAGGCAGGCGTGTCGCCCCTTGTAACATAAGAGGTAGTCGGAGAGGTCTCGGTTTCGACAACACTATCTGATATTTTCCTGAGAGGAAGCTCTCACGAGGATGAAACTTCGAAGGAGGTATTATCTTTAGACTAAATTGACTTGGGTTGATATGAAACCACATTTGTTTTAAAAAGACCCCTTGGTATTAGTATTTTTTCAGGGTCGAAAACTGGCACTGTTTGTTTGGCATCTGGGTTTTGTCTGGTGTTCTTCTGAAAGGATGCCAGCTTACTTAAGAGTGGAGTCACCAAGTGAATGATGAAGGTTTAGCCTTAACAAGGTGTTCTCTCTTTGTTCACTATCAAAAAACCAAACTTGGAAATGTCATTTTCTTAGGGGAAAGTGACTACGATTCTCCGTCCCCGGAAACAACACCATAAAGATGTTGTTCCTGAGCCTACACTTGAGGCTATAAAATGTAGACTCTAAGCATCTAAAATGTGTGAAAGAAAAGGAAGGGAAAGAAACAACTTCGGGGGATGAAGCTAGGGCTAATCTCTGAGTTGTCTTTGTCTAGCTTCCAAATATTCTTGAATGTTGATATCTCGCTCGATGGCAGCCTATGAACGTTCGAGCTCTGTCCGGGTGGTGGCGGTCTTAAGTATGGTATCGAAAAGATTCAAAGTGATGTTTCTTTGATCCGATAGATTGGGTTTGATGTTGGGTTTTCTTACGATGGGTACATTCATGGGGATAACAGAGCTTTTAAAAGAAGGTTGATATTTTAAAGTGCTTATCTCAACTTTAGATTATATGAGGAAAATTCAGTGAAGCCAATCGAAGGGTTTAATGAAATCGAAGGCCATTTTCCATAACTGAGTTTAAAATCTTGAAAACTAAGTGTGAAAACATAGAGATGTCAACAATGTGGGGCATCAATTTCAGAGGAATCCCACGTTGTAGCAAAAGAAGAAAGGGTAGGAATACCTTGATGAAAGCATATAATGTAGAGATCTAAGTAATTCACAGGTCTTGTACCTGCTAGTAGCTGATACAAAGGAAAAACTGTAAATAACTAGATACCTAGAACCTGATCACCACGGTAGAAGTTATACTAAATTGAAGCTAAAACATTAATCAAAGATGTATATGTAAAAAATGACATGAAGCATGAAATACAGAGGAAAAACACATAACTCAATCTTGACGAAATATGGAGTCTTCAATTTGGTTTGTATTAATCCTGGCTAAAAAGAACTTTCTCTATTATAATCTACCACTGGCAAAAATCCCTTTCTATTACAATCTCCCCACTGTTTAAACAAACTTTTGAACATCTAGAATTCCGATCATTCTGGAAACCTATCAGTTACAAATGGAAAATTGGAGTGTTTCATATCCTCATCTTTGTCTTCCCTTGTAAGGGCAGAGCACCTTCCTTTATCTACCCTTTCGACTCTAGAAATAGAACGGGTTGACATTTGTCATTATTTAGCACCAGAAACCTGCCCCTTCGCCTGCTCGATGCAAATTACACACCTCTCCACCAACTAGGCTATCAACCTGGAAGGCTCTGCTTGGTTTCTTTCCTCAAAGGTGTAACAACTCTTCACCAACTGTGGCAACCTTTTACCTACTTTTCGGTCTTCCGTGATGATAGAGAATAATTGTAAACTTGGATGTACTAGCCATTTGTCCACTTGGACCATATCAACCTGTCTTATCTGGGATACATCCACTTGTTATTTCTCCACGTTTTCTTTGATGTCCAACAAGTGTTTAGCTATATTGATTTTTCCTAGCGTCCCAGTACTGCTTTCCTTATCAAGGTCTAGCAAAATTTTACTTATCAAGGCAAATGTTTCCTCACAAGAATTCATCACTTCATTAGCTCTCCCCCTGCTTTCTGATATATTCTGCTCCCAGACCTTCAGCAAGATATTCCCTCTAGTTTGTTTTGTGATGGATAATTTGGACTTGCCAACCATATCTATCTTCGTCGTAGCTATAAAAACGTCTTGGAAAGAAACCCGAGTTGCCCCGACTTCTTTTTACCTCAAAGAAATACATTATAACCCTTGATCTATCGTCTGAAAGTGGTTTTGAATGGTTCCTACTTTTACAAGCAAGTCTTGTTGAGCTGTTAATACCTTCTGTCGGATTTAGGTAGCTTGGGATTTAAACATTTTTATGTCTAAAACCTAATTCTCGACAACATCCAACTTCAATTGTAATTCTATAATTTGTTGCCCATGTTGTCTTACCTACGTTTGGCTAATTTGCGCCGACTAGCGCATGTGCTCAAGGTCGGATCTAAGTTTCTCGATCTCCTAAAGATTGTCTATTCGAGCTTTCTCGAGGCTTTTGCTCACCTCATCCTTGGCATTTGCTTCAGCAGTAGCCACTTTAGCTTCCAATTTATTGAATAGGAGGTTATTTCATTTGAAATGGGCCTTCAAAGTCCTAACTGAGTACTGATTGGTTGTACCATAAGCCCCTAGTTTTCCTGCTATCTCATCTGTGAATTCTTCCTCTTTCATGGCCTTCCCATCTATCATGATTTTAAATTTTTTATCCATTACACCCTCTTTTTGATATAATTCTTTCCTCAACATGACCTTCCTTTTTTTATCAAAGAAAAATTTGTTAGGAGGTAGCTCCTCTACAGAAATGGGCATCAGTTCTTCATTGAAAATCCACCCCGCATCGGGATTCCCCTTTGTGAACTGTAAGGATGTGATAATAGCAATCAGACTACCAACTTCCTTGGATGGTTGTTTCAGGGTAACATCTGTGACCGACTTGTTTGACATGAGCGATAGTGAGTCGCCCGATCCTTGCGAGGGTATCTCCGCTTGACATTGGGCCTACTTGCCTGGCGTACCCTTTTCAGGGTTTCCTTCCTGTTTGTGGGGGACTACGACTCCTTGCTCTGAGGTTCTAGCCTCCCCTGTTTTCCCTTGGTTCTTCTCCCTGTTAGGACTTGAGTACTTTGCACCTTTGGATTCCATTTTCTATGTAACTGGAAGCTTTGGGGCTTCACCCTATAAAATATAGGGGAGACAACTCCGCCAGTGCTCCTGGAATTTCAAGAAATCAGCCATATCTATGGGTTGTAGGGCTTGAATCAGACATAGGACTGATCCAGGTGGATCATCTCAAAGTTCTATAGATTTAAAGTATTCAAAATGCAAACTAAAGATTACAAAGTGGAAAAACTTGTCAGTATCTTTCCAGTGATGTTCGTTTTGGGAAAAACGACCTCCAAATGACAAAGATATCAACAATTAAAGTTTCATCAAAGATGGTGAAAAATGGTTAGAAATAGTTAAAAAAATGTAATTTGGAGCTATGGGAATTGAACCCAAGACCTTAGGATAAGGCCACCATGACCCCATGGTTGGGAAAAAAGGGGGTGGTCAAGGGCTTAGCCCTCAACCTTGCCAATGTGGAGGCCCCCTTGGTATTTAAATGTTATTAAACCATGCCATATATCCAAAGTCCATATAATATAACCAAAATCCAACCATATAAATACGCCAAAGTTCAACCATATGCCATATCATATATCAAAACCATATGTTATAACGCCAAAGTTCAACCATATGCCATATCATGTATCAAAACCATATGTTATAATGCCAAAGTTCAACCATATGCCATATCATATATCAAAATCGCATATGCGGTGGGAGGAGAAGCTCGCGGGTTTGACCCCAGGACTTCCGCCCCCCTAACCACCACAACTACCAACGTGCCACCGCCATGAGATGTGGAAAGAAGTGGCACGATAACCTTATAAAGTGCCGAATTTAATGGGATTTGGGTGGGCGCATGGCCTATGGCCCACACCCCTTTTGGTTTGTTTTCCATTATTTAAATGAGCCATGGGCACGGATCTCGAGGTGAGAGTTTTGATGGAGGCAAAGACTGGCACGTAGATCGAGGTGGTTTTGCACAATGACCGAGGTGGTTTTGCATGTGGACCGAGGTGGTTTTTCACATAGCCCAAGGTGGATTTACACGTAAACCGAGGTGGGTTTTCACATAGATTGAGGTGGTTCTGGATTTGCACGCATCCCAAGGTCATACGGACTGTACAGATCAGAGGCATATTTTGGGAATTGTGCCAAGAAGGGCATTCTGAGTCCAGTTATGAAATATATCGAGTTTATACTCATAGTCTCAGTTTTTCGCAAGGATTCTAGATCCAACTTCAATTTTTGCATTCGGGCATCCAGACAGAAAAGTGCTCACAGAATCTTTTGGATACACAAAAAGGTATTCATGTTCATACTTAAAAGCCTCAGAATTTCATCTTGCACCTGTTGTTGAATCCTGTTACTGTATATGACAAACAGAATTCAGAATTCACTTTGTAAGCATTTGAATACTTAATCTATCAACCTTCCCATTTTGAAAGTGGCCCGAAGACGTAGCCAGGGGGTATGCTGAACTCTGTTACCAATTCTTATTCATGGATGGTTTGCTTACATGTTGATGTGCTCATGTGCTTGATGGATGTTCTTTAATTTTTCATTACAAAGGTGGTTAACAGTTAAAAAAATTCAGATGCAAATAATGGTTAAAGATCTTGAATTTTAGATCAAATTAATTTACAGATCAAGTTGGTATCAGAGTGAGGATAACCAGTGCATTTTTTAGTTTATGTTGACAAGGTTCAAGCTTCAACGTGGTGAAGGAGAACTTGAAGAGCTTGATCCATAGATTGGTTCAAGAAGAGGAAGGATGTCTTCACCAAAAGGAGAAGAAGTAGCTTCTTCTATCGTTTCTGAAGGGGAATTTCTGAAATCTTTCATGAGAATGAAAACGATGGTAGAGGAGTTCTATCAAGATCGAAAGAGAGGTGAACAAGGAATACCATCTCATACAGAAGGTAAAAAAGAAGGAGATGGTGAGGAACCTCCTAAATCTCCACCAACTTCTCCATATTTTCTCGATGGTTCTATTCCTTCTCCATTTGAAAAGCAAAAAACAAAATTTGATCTTAATATGCCTCATTTAAAGCTTGATATTAAGTTTGAATTACTGAAGTTTGATATTATTGTAGGATTCAAAAGTTTACTGAAGATTATGTTAAAATTCAGTTGGCTTCTCTCCGACTTGGAGGGACTGCTCTCATTTGGTGGGAGAGCAGATCTCAAGAGGATCTTGCCACAAAAGGCAAAATTGTTTCCTCTTGGTATGAGTTCATTTCATCACTTAAAAAGCAATTTTATCCATTAGGGTATATGCAGCAAGCTATGATGGATTGGCAGAATTTGAGGCAAGGTAAGGGACAAAGTGTGCAAGAATTCACACAGGAATTTTGAAAAAGAGCATTGGTACTTGGTATACCTCTCTACACTCAGGAAACTCTTCTCAAATATATAGGAGGATTTCATAGTTATTTACGTCATATGATATTGATGTTTAATCCGACTAACCTTGATGAGGTATGTGTTCAAGAAACTCACATTGAGTCAAAAGGGAAGAATGTTCATGATGTTTCTTCAGCTGAATCCATCCAAGCAAAAGAAGGCAAGGAAAAGTGGAAAAGTAAACATGCATCTACAATGAAGAAGGATGATGAGAGAGCTACATGCTCACATTATCAAAAGCAAGTGCATGAAGAGGCAAAGTGTTGGAAGCTACATCCAGAATTGAAACTGAAGTGGTTTAAGGATCGGAAGGGGAAGAAAATAGCCACAGTTATCGTTTAGGACCCTGGATCAGATTCTGAGGATGAAACAAAGATAACAATCATAGGTGTGAAAGGAAAATCTATTATTGATAATGATTCTAACATTGGTTCTTCATGTGCTTCTACTTCTAAAGATGATGACAATTCTAAGGATAGAAAGAGGAATGCATTGTTTCATATAAGAGTGATTACAAAACAAACAAAGGTCGACACACTCATAGATAGTGGATCTCAAGCTAATATTATTTCAGAAGAAGTAGTTAAGAAATTGGGATTAACAACAAAACCACACAAGAAACCTTATCCATTAGGTTGGGTATGCAAAGATAAAAGATTACAAGTAACACAACAATGTGATCTAAAGTTTTCAATTACATCTAAGTTTGTAGATGAGGTTGAATTTGATGTGATCCCACTAGATATCTGTGGAATTGTGTTCGGTAGTCCGTACTTATATGATCGAAAATAAATATTCTATCGAGAACATAATCAATATCACTTGTTTAAAGAAAGAATTGAGTACATAGTGCATTCACATTCATTCAAAAATGACAAATCATTGGGCACTACACAACAATTAAAAAGGGTTGTTAATGCAAGTCGGAATTTGGCACTTATGTCTATGCAATGTAATGAAGAAAATAATCCTAAGCATGAAAAGGAAGTGTCATTTCACTACAATGAACCTGTTTTGGTTGATAGTGTTTCTATGGTTAAAAGTCAACATGGTTTGGGTACAATCTCTTTCACGTATTCAATGTTTATATTCATATTATTACTCAACAGTGGTATGTGGTTGGTTTCGACAATGTTGAATGAAGACACCATTAAGAATGTGATTAATGTACTTAACAATGTCAGTGCAATGTTGATTGTTGTATTGCTAAGTTAGATGTACAGGTTCCAGGAAGAATGGATAGGTGATACAATACAAGTGAGACAAACATGTCCTCACTTATTTTATGAATGATTTCATACTTTTTGTGGCCAAAAAGCTTTCCCGTGGGAAGGTTTGATCCAGGTGGATCATCTCAAAATTTGATAGAGTTAAAGTATTCAAAATGAAAATTAAAGCTTACAAAGTGGAAGATCTCATCAACAGCTTTTCGGTGATGTTCATTTCGGGAAAAACAACCTCCAGATGACAAAGATATCAGCAGTTGAAGTTTCGTCAAAGATGGTGAAAAATGGTTAGAAATGGTTAAAAAAATGTAATTTGGGGCTATGGGAATTGAACCCAAGACCTTAGGATAAGGCCACCATGACCCCATGGTTGGGCAAAAAGGGGTTGGTCAAGGGCTTAGCCCTCAACCTTTCCAACACTGAGGCCCCCTTGGTATTTAAATGTTATTAAACCATGCCATATATCCAAAGTCCATATAATATAACCAAAATCCAACCATATAAATACACCAAAGTTCAACCATATGCCATATCATATATCAAAACCATATGTTATAACACCAAAGTTCAACCATATGTCATATCATATATCAAAACCATATGTTATAATGCCAAAGTTCAACCATATGTCATATCATATATCAAAATCGCATATGTGGTGGGAGGAGAAGCTCGCAGGTTTGACCCCAGGACTTCCGCCCCCCTAACCACCACAACTACCAATGCACCACTGCCATGAGACATGGCAAGAGGTGGCGCGATAACCTTAAAAAGTGTTGAATTTGATGGGATTTGGGTGGGTGCGTGGCCTATGGCCCACACCCCTTTTGGTTTGTTTTCCATTATTTAAATGAGCCATGGGCATGGATCCCGAGGTGAGAGTTTTAATGCAAGTAGAGACTGGCACACATCCCGAGGTGGTTTTTCACGTGGATCGAGGTGGTTTTGCACATAGCCCAAGGTGGATATGCATGCAAACTAAGGTGGTTTTGCACATAAATCAAGGTGATTCTGGATTTGCACACATCTCGAGGCCGTACAGACTGTACAGATCAGAGGCAGATTTTGGGAATTGTGCCAAGAAGGGCATTCTAAGTCCAGTTCTAAAATATATCGAATATATACTCAAAAGTCTTGGTTTTTTGCAAGGATTCCAGATCCAGCTTCATTTTTTGCATTCAGGCATCCAGACAGAAAAGTGCTCACAGAATCTTTTGGATACATAGAAAGGTATCCATGTTCATACTTAAAAGTCTCAGAATTTCATCTTGTAGCTGTTGTTGAAGTCTGTTACTGTATATGACAGACAAAATTCATAATTCACTTTGTAAGCATTTGAATACTTAATCAGTCGTCCTTCCCATTTGGAAAGTGGCCCGGAGACGTAGCCAGGGGGTCTAGTGAACTCCATTACCAATTCTTGTTCATGGATGGTTTTCTTACATGTTGATGTGCTCATGTGCTTGATGGATGTTCTTTAATTTTTCATTACAAAGGTGGTTAACAGTTAAAAATTTTCAGATGCAAATAATGGTTAAAGATCTTGAATTTTAGATCAAATTAATTTATAGATCAAGGAATTCAGAGTAGGACCTCGCACCCCGGAATATTTCATCATGAGGGGAATCCTCGTGTTCATATATCTTCAGGCCACAACTCGCCAGGTGATTGCTCACAACCTTACTAGGGTCATGCTTTTTGAACTCAATATCCACCAGCTTCATTTCTTCTAAAACCGTAGCCTCGGCTTTGGCATGGCCAAAATCTAACAAGGCATATGCACCAATATGAATGGGGAAGGACAACCATACCTTTTTTTATACTCCTTTGAGCTCTTTTCTTATTCCGTCGAGCACAGTCTGCCTAGCGATATCGCGACACAATAACTTATCTGGCAAGAAAAGAAATAGAGAATATGGAGGAACAGAGGTGTTGAAAACCCTGACATATGAAAACTCCGCCTCTATATACCAATCTGCCACATTACTCAGGTTGGTCGTGACGCTATCCGAAATCATGGGCGACAGTTGGCCGAATATGGTGACATGCAATGGCCCCATTACCCAGTTGAATATCTCATAGATGTATTCTTTGGCTTTATCCTCCCAAAGCTTCAAGTGGTAGACATGAATAGGCTTTGTATTAGATGGATCCCACTTCCAGTTCATTAGTGGGAAGGGTTTCATGAAGCAGATGGAATTCATGATGTAAGCAGACATAAAGAACGAAGTTTCATTCTTACTCGCCCTCTGTGCTCGATATTCGATAATTCGACTGTTCAAACTGTCAGACAACAGTTTGGCCTAGTCGAAGGAGAAAGCCTCAACGACTGTATGAATGAGTGGCACCCATGGGAGGAAAAAATGGGTAGTGTTTTCCTTCCCATACAACCTACAGGTCATCATCGCTATGTACTTGAACTATGGCTCCAAGGAAGAGATTGAATAGATCCCATTAGTGTCAACCCTGAATTTCGCGGGGTGCGAGACACAATCTTTGATCAGATCGGATAAACGTTTTGCATACTGCTCACACTCCTTCTTCTTGAAACCTTCTAGAAATTTGGCATTTTGAGTAAGGTTCGGTGTGGGTGACAATTTATACAGTGTCCGCAAATGTTTTGGCCTAAAAGTCCCAATCGTCACTTTTTGTTCACTGATAATTGTCCTAGTCGGGATGTCCACATGGTCTAGTGCCCACCTAATCATATCACAATAGGGAAGAAGCTGGGGCCTCACCGCTATTTTGTGCATCTCTGCTTGAGCGACGATTTTGTATTTGGTTTATAAGTCATCCTTCTCGTTGTCACTAGAATCATCCGAAAAGTTTACTGACTTGGATTACAGAATGTTGGAAACGTATGACCATGTCTTGACATAGTTAATACTTTAGGGTGAGGTATCGGAAACAACGTTTGAACCCTCTGAAATCTCAGTGGATGACTTGGGCATTTTTCGTGGAGCCATGATAGAGAAACCTGGAACTGGAACTCCTATTGAAAAAATTGAAAATCACAAACAACGGTTATCCTGGTAAAATGGCTCTGTGCGCAAATAGAAATGAAAACTGAAATAATGAAGGAAAAACTCTCTATCTTGGTCATTTAAACCCCTGGTGTCCTTTCCAACAGAACGGTCAAATCACTTAATAGAAATATTTAGAAGTAAAAACGAGATCCTACTATCTGTCACCTCACTGCAATTCAAATAAATGCCATAAATGCTTGATGAGTCGTAACATTGGAAATCGTAGGATCATTCAAGATTTCATCTATAAACCACGTGCGTTAAATTTTGTTTAAGGCGCTAATTAATCTGGTTTAGTTATTTCAAATTGGTGTACTTAGTTTCTAATCCCCTTTTCAACACTCGTCACATTGGGTGTTTTCGCTCCTAGCCACTGAACCTTAAAAACCCAAAAATGCGATGGTGCAAGTTAATGGATTAGACATGAGTTGACTTAAGCCTTTTAATTAAAGGAAGTCGCGAATTCGTGTGTCAGGGCTATGAAGGTGCTTCCCTTTGGGGAAACAATCGCCGAGTCACGAAATCACGATAGTGACTAACTAGGGTTTAAAGTGACTTTTCCTTGATATTAACTTGGGTAACTTTAACACCACTTCACAACTTCACGAGTCGAAGGATCGAGAGACATCCAACACATAAATCCCGAGAGCGAGGGTATGAGGTACTAAGCGATGATAAGATATGCTTAGTATTTTAGTAATGGTGATTTAAACTTAGGAAGGTTTTCGCCATTTCACATGTCGGGATACTACATCTTAGGGGGGAGAAACGCGAAACAGACGAAGTCTTGAAAACCAATATTTTTGGGCTTAAGCATAACATTTCATGTATTAATAGAAAGGCGGCTCCAACACGAGGTACAAGTGTAAGGAACATAATTTTCTTATGGTCATCTCTGAGGTTGTTTCTGAAGAAGACATCGATACCCCCCCCATGGAAGAGTTACTCGAGATAACTGATATTGCTCTACCCTCTAACCAACCAGAAGTAGAACTGATCATTTCATTAAATGCTCTCATTGGCTTCTCTGCTCCCCAAACTCACAAGCTCATTGGCTACATTAAGAATCGAAAGGTCATCATCTTAATTGACAATGGAATTACTCATAATTTTATGCACCGTCATATTTTCCAAGAAACCCATTTCTATATACATGCAGTCAACAACTTTCAAATCATGATTTCCAATGTTGGTTCCATGAAATGCGGGGGGCATTGTGAAAATGTGTGTCTCCAAATTGGGTAGTACCACTGGAAATCTCATATGTTTTCTATTGACATGAGTGGTTGTGATATTTTTCTTGGTGCATCATGTTACGCACTCTTGGTCCCATCCTCATGGATTTTAAGAAATTAACCATGCAATTCCAAAAGGCAGGACAACAATGTAAATTCCAAGGAATCACAATAGGCTCCCATGAGATCATCAACTACCATCAAATGGAAAAGCTCCTAAAAAAAGGTCATTTTGGCATTATTTCCCAAATCCATTATATTCAAGAAATTGACACACATGTGGTGCATCTTGACCTCCAATGTATCATCTCCAATCACCAAGTTATTTTTTCCACTCCCCAGAGACTTCCTTTTTTTCATGGTGTTCATGATCATTCCATTCATCTCATCCCCGATAGTCTTCCTCCCAATCTACACCCTTATCATCACCCCTTTTCCCATTAAAAGAATTAAATTGAGAAAATTGTTCAAGAAATTATATCCACAAGTGTTATATGCCCTAGTACTAGCCCCTAATCTTCCCCTATGGTCATGGTACTCAAAAAAGAAGGTACTTGGGGTAAGTATCCATAATTTCACGCCCTCAATAAACTCACCATCAAAAAAAAAACTCCCATTCCTGTCATTGATTATCTCTTGGATGAATTAAGTGGTGCTCAATATTTTACTAAACATGATCTTCATTCCGGATACCACCAAATACGTATGCAAGAGGAAGACATTCCTAATAATTCTTTTCGCACTCATGAGGGTCACTATGAATTCTTGGCCATTCCCTTTGGCTTGTGTAATTCTCCCTCCACTTTCCAAAGTCTCATGAACCATGTTTTCTATCCTTTTATCCATCATTTTGTAATGTTTTTCTTTGATGATATTCTCATCAATAGTAAAACCTGGGTAGACCATCTTACCCATGTGGATCAAGTTCTCAGTCTACTCTCTCATCACCAACCTTTTCTCAAGAAATATAAATGTTCCTTTGGAGCTTCGGAAGTGGAGTACTTGGTTCATATTGTCGAAAAGTATGGTGTAAGGGTGGATCCTAAGAAAATTGAAGCTATGTAGGATTGTCATGTTGATTAATTGGGTTGGTTGTCATTGATGTTAACCCTTGAAGAAAGTTTGGTAGCAAATTCTGGTAGCACAATGGTTTGGGTAATGGACCCAAGTTTTTTTGATGGATAATATTATGAGTTTTGATATATTTGTAGGTAATACTATTCTATATGGGTAGCATATGTCATTCTGTTTCCAGTGGTATGTGGAACATCACATATTTCCTCATGGTTAGAGAGTTATGGCCATGTGAAGTTGGAGAAATATTTGGGTAATGGACCCAAGTTTGTTTGATGGATAATGGTATGTGTTTTGATATATTTGTAGGTAAGAATATTCTATATGGATAGTACATGTCATGCCATTTCTAGTGGTATGTGGAACGCCACATAACTCCTCACGGTTAGAGATTTATGGCCATGTGAAGTTGGAGAACCCTCATGAGTCATCTAGAAGCCCCAAAAGGTCAAAGTAGTCAAAGTGGTTTAAGAGATTTTAGAAGGTAAATAATAAAGTGAAGTGATAATTGTACTATAAGCCAAAGTGAATACAAAATAAATTATTTAATTAATAAATTTAATAGAGAAATTACTAAGTTCACGGGTGGTTAGAAGTGGGTTAACCCTAAAATAAGGAAAGTGGGTTAACATGGTTAAAAGGTAAACCCTTGAGGAAGCTACATGAAAGTATAAATAAGAGGAAAGGCTCTCTCATTTCAAATCATACTTGAGAATATTGAATATCTACATGTGACTAAGGTAACCAAAGGATATCTAAGCTGAATTTCAAAGGGAAGGTGAAGTAAAGAAGGCCGAAATTCAAGGGAGGATAAATTCTTTTGATGATGCTTTCTAAGGTATGCTATTTACATGCCATCTCAACATTTTCACAATAACATTTTTATTTAGAATGCTTCAGAATGTTAAATTGGGAGTCCATTAAGGAAACATATCTAAGTAGTTGTGATACAAATTTCCACTTTTGGGTCGTTTTATTTTTGGAGTTACATGCCGTGGAAAATAGGGTTTATAGCTAGTCCTGAAACTAGCCTAAAACAGGTGTTTCAGGTAAAAACATCATAACTTATTCATAACATATCCAAATTCAGTAATACCAAATGCATTGGTTAGAGTACATTTTGTGTACAATTTTCAGATCCAAAGAACAAATATTCTGTGTGTGGCATGCTCTATAAGATCACTCTCTAAAATAAGCCAAAATTCAACAAGGTATGCCATTTTTTCTATAACTCCTTTTCTAGAGGTTCCAAGTAGTGAAGTCTGAAGGAATTACATAAATACATCGAAGAACATTGTGTACCATTTTTAGATATTTATTCATTACAGGTGCATATTTATGATTATTTCAAGTTAGGGTTGTTGACTAATACAAAATTAGTCATGTGAGACTAAAGTAAAGTTTGATGAAAATGCTAGTCTCTTGTTGTTAAAGTTAAGGAAGGTTTGTAGNATGAGTTGGCACATACATGAGGTGTATAGTTGATGATGTTGGTACATATTGATGAGTCATAGTTGATGAATAGTTGATACATGATTGGTACATACTTGGTACATGGTTGGAGGCAATTGTTAATAATAATGTTGATACACGGTTTATAAATTATGTAGCATACTTGTATTAGTATATTATTAGAAACACATGTGGATCTTGGTGATGATTATGAGTTGTTGTGATATGCTTGGTTGATGCACATATTTGAGAGTTGTCTTGGTGAGTAGATATGATTTTCTTGATAAGATTGATGAGACAGGTTGTTGTGACATGTTATTTGTACAGGTTTGGTGCATGGTTGATGCACTTGTTCATGGTACAGGTTGAGATATAGGTTATTGCATGGTTGATGCACTTGTTTATGGTACAGGTTGTTTTCTATAGGTTGGTGCATGATTGATACACTTGTTTATAGTACAGGTTGCTTACAGGTTGATGCATGGTTGATGCATGGTTCAGATTATCGATAAAGGTAAAGAGGGAGCATGAGTGACATGAATTTAGTATTGCATTAGAGTGTTGCCATCAATTCCAAAGGGGGATTTTGTTGATTAATTGGGTTGGTTGTCATTGATGTCAACCCTTAAAGAAAGTCTGGTAGTGAATTCTAGTAGCACAACGGTTTGGGTAATGGACCCAAGTTAGTTGTGTAATGACCCTTTTCTTATTACTGTGAATAATTTCATAAATAATCCTAAACACTAGCTAAATTATAATTAATTATTATATAACCTTAATTGATTACAAGTTATTAATTAATTATTTTGATTATACTTAG
>JZKD02S0893316.1:106034-117547 GCA_000966675.3 Picea glauca
ACATACATGAGGTGTATAGTTGATGATGTTGGTACATATTGATGAGTCATAGTTGATGAGTAGTTGATACATGATTGGTACATACTTGGTACATGGTTGGAGGCAATTGTTAGTAATAATGTTGATACATGGTTTATGGATGATGTAGCATACTTGTATTGGTATATTATTAGAAACACATATGGATGTTGGTGATGATTATGAGTTGTTGTGCTATGCTTGGTTGATGCACATATTTGAGAGTTGTCTTGGTGATTGATCTTGGTGAGTAGATCTGATTTTCTTGATAAGATTGATTAGATAGGTTGTTGTGACATGTTATTTGTACAGGTTTGGTGCATGGTTGATGTACTTGTTCATGGTACAGGTTGAGCTATAGGTTATTGCATGGTTGATGCACTTGTTTATGGTACAGGTTGGTGCATGATTGATGCACTTGTTTATAGTACAGGTTGCTTACAAGTTGATGCATGGTTGATGCATGGTTCAGATTATCGGTAAAGGTAAAGAGGGAGCATGAGTGACATGAATTCAGTATTGCATTAGAGTGTTGCCATCAATTCCAAAGGGGGATATTGTTGATTAATTGGGTTGGTTGTCATTGATGTCAACCCTTAAAGAAAGTCTGGTAGTGAATTCTAGTAGCACAATGGTTTGGGTAATGGACCCAAGTTAGTTGGATGTATAATGGTATTATTTTTTATATATTTGAAGGTAAGAGTATTCCATATGGATAGTACATGTCATGTCATTTCTGGTGGTATTTGGAACGTCGCATAACTCCTCACGGTTAGAGATTTATGGCCATGTGAAGTTGGAGAAAGGTATGGGTAATGGACCCAAGTTTGTTTGATGGATATTGGTATGTGTTTTGATATATTTGTAGGTAAGAATATTCTATATGGATAGTACATGTCATGCCATTTTCAGTGGTATGCATAACTTCACATAACTCCTCACGGTTAGAGAGTTATGGCCATGTGATGTTAGAGAACCCTTAGGAGTCATCTAGAAGCCCCAAAAGGTCAAAGTAGTCAAAGTGGTTTAAGAGATTTAAGAACATAAATAATAAAGTGAAGTGATGAGTGTACTATAAGTCAAAGTGAATAAAAAATAAATTATTTAAATAATAAAGTTAATGGATAAATTACTAAGTTGACAAGTGGTTAGAAGTGGGTTAACCCTAAAATAAAGAAAGTGGGTTAAGATGGTTAAAAGGTAACCCCTTGAGGAAGCTACATCAAAGTATAAATAAGAGGCAAGGCTCTCAAATTTCAAATCAAACTTGAGAATATTGAATATCTATAGGTGACTAAGGTAACCAAAGGATTTCTAAGCTAAATTTCAGAGGGGAGGTGAAGTAAAGAAGGCCAAAATTCAAGGGAGGATAAATTCTTTTGATGATGCTTTCTAAGGTATGTTATTTACAGGTCATCTCACCATTTTAGCAATAAATGTTTTTCTAGAATGCTTCAGAACATAAAATTGGGAGGCCATTGAGGAAACATATCCAAGTAGTTGTGATACAAATTTCATCTTTTGGTTCATTGTATTTTTGGAGTTACATGCCATGGAAAATAGGGTTTCTGGCTAGTCCTGAAACTAGTCTAAGACAAGTGTTTTAGGTAACAATGTCATAAATTATGCATAACAGATAAAAATTTAGTAAGACCAAATGTGTTGGTTATAGTACAATATTTATTATTTTTTGTACAATTTTCTGATCCACAAAACAAGTATTATGTGTGGGGCATGCTCTACAAGTTCACTCTCTAGAATAAGCTAGAATTCAACAAGGTATGCCATTTTTGCTATAACTCTTGTTATGAGAGGTTTCAAGTAGTGAAGTCTGGATGAATTACATAAACAAAACTGAAGAATAGTGTATATCATTTTTAGATCTTTATTCATTATAGGCACATAGTTATAATTATTTCAAGTTAGGGTTGTTGACTAATCCAAAATTAGTCATGTGAGACTAAAGTAAAGTTTGATGAAAATGCTTGTCTTTGGTTGTTAAAGTTAAGGAAGTTTTGCAGATATGTGATATTATACACCAGGCCTATTATAGAGTTACAAATCAGTTTTGGATGATGAAATTGATGAGGGCTTTTGGTTGACATGCATGTTAGGTACATGGTTGAGACAAGTAGTTGATGAGTTGGCACATACATGAGGTGTATAGTTGATGATGTTGGTACATCTTGATGAGTCCTAGTTTATGAGTAGTTGATACATGATTGGTACATACTTGTTAAATGGTCGGAGGCACTTGTTAGTAGTATTGTTGATACATGGTTTATGGATGGTGTAGCATACTTGTATTGGTATATTATTAGAAGCACATATTGATCTTGGTTATGATTATGAGTTGTTGTGTTATGCTCGGTTGATGCACATATTTGAGATTTTTCTTGGTGATTGATCTTGGTGAGTAGATCTGATTTGGTTGATAAGATTGATGAGACGGGTTGTTGTGATAGGTTGTTTAAACAGGTTGTTGTGACATGTTATTTTTATAGGTTTGGTGCATGGTTGATGCACTTGTTCATGGTATAGGTTGAGGTACATGTTGGTGCATGGTTGGTGCACTTGTTTATGGTACAGGTTGATTACAGGTTGTTTGGTACATGTTGGTACATGGTTGATGCACTTATTTATGGTACAGGTTGATTAAAGGTTGAGGTACAGGTTGATGCATGGTTGATGCATGGTTCAGGTTATTGGTATAGGTTGTTTGGTGTAGGTTGATTGGTACAGGTTTACAGTAGTATATCTCACAGTGATATTGTGACAGTGGTTCCATCATTCTACTTTTACATCAGGGCAGTTGGATGGGACAAGGACATGTGGTTGTATCCACCTTCCGGTTGTATCTGAAGAACATAGGGGGTCGTAGCCTACTTATGGTTGTAGCTAGAGAATTGGGGAGTTGGAGCTTCCCTCGGGTTGTAGCTTGAGAAACTAGGGGGTTGGAGCCGCCTTCCAGTTGAATATGGAAAACAAAGGAAGTTGGTGCTTCCAATGAATGTATTTCTTAAAGACATATAAGAAAAAACATTATGTGGTTTTCTCCCTCTTTGGGTTTCCACGTAAAAACACTGGTGTACTGTGTATGTGTATGATTTCTTATTTGTTCATTGTTTATTTACTCTGCAACTATTGGATGATAATGATACATTGATATAACACTTGCATATTGTGGTTAAAAAGGATTGAATTTCTCTATTGTTGATTCAACCCCCCTCTTAGTAATCCAACAATTGGTATTAGAGCAGGCTCCTTCAGAAAATAGTTTAACGACTGGAAGGAGATCATGGATTATTTTGAGAATGGAGTACCACTGTTTAATTTTTAAAATGGTTTAAAGTATGAGATGTGGAGCATACAGACGAAATTATTTTTACAGGAACATGAGCATTATATTTGGGTATCATTCATTACAGGATATGATAGTTCAAAAAGGAAAAATATTGCAACCAAGAAGGAATTGAAAAAGAATAACAAAATAGAAATGGATTTCATCTTGGAAGGATTACCTAATCCAGTAAGAGAAAATGTTGGTAAATATTCATCAGCCAAAGAAGTTTGGGATAAGTTACATGACATATATTCTTCACCCATCATAGATTCATAAAATGCCAAAGAAGATGCAGGTATCGATCAAGAAGAAATATGTTCACCATGTCAAACATATTCAGAAGGTGAAGAGTACATAATCAAAAGAGGCATGTTGGTTTTCTTTAATTGTGAAAAATGAGGACATCTTGAAATAGAATGCCATGAATGAAATGAGATAGAAAAACAAATTGAAAAAGAAGACAATTATGAGGCAGAATTGATTAGTGCTTTAGATGAACTAAGAGAAGAAAACAAGTCACTCAAGAAAGAATTGATGAAACAAAAGGAAAGTGTTCACATTTTTTAAGAATCCCATTAGGTCATCGAGAACTTAATAAATCAGCTAGAAGAAGCCAAAAATATCAAAGAAAATATTGAATATCAAAAGCAGTGTTTGGAAGCCAACATAGTAGCACCGAAGGAAGCAAAAATGAGAGAGAAGATATTGACAGATCATCTTAAGGAAAGAACTAACAATCTAAGCCAGCTTGAGTCAAAGTTTGGTCAAGAAGAGAAAGTGCTTGAAGAAGAAATAATCACATTAAAAATTCATCTTGAAGAAGTGAAGACAACAGAAGAATTCATGAAGTCTTAGATATTAAAGAAAGAAGAAGAGGTTGAGAAGATTGAAGAAGAAGTTTTCACATTGAGAAGTAAAATCATCAAGCTCAAAAAGAACATTGAAGAGACAAAAACATCTACATCAATTACACAGAATGAAGAGAAGCACTCTAGGTTGCTAGAAAAGAAGAATGAAAAAAATAGAAAGAGTTATGTAGAATTACTCAAAGGAAGGAATCATGGTCAACCATAATCTAAGAAAACTATTGAAGATACATCTTCAAGAAGACCATATGTTTTCAAGCCACAAAGAATCTTCAATCATGATCATGATCAGTTAAGGAAAAAATTCAGAAGGACTACACCACAAAGAAGATCATTCACTCCTAGGTATGTAAATTTATTTTATGGTCATTGTTTTTATTGTACTAATTTTGGACATAAGGTTGCAGATTGTAGGGATTATAAAAGAAATGGTCAAGCAAGAAGTGCCTATGTGGCTACACGTAACATTGAGTGTTACAAATTTCATAACTATGGACACATAGCCGGTGATTGTAGAAGCATGATCGATACTTACATGAAAGAGAACAATGATATCATATATAAGAAAGTATGGATAAGAAAATAGGAAGAACATGTGAACAAATACCAAATACCAGAGATCACAGGATTGGAAATAAAATGAGATGAAGAAAATTCTACAAAGAAAAAGAAAGATGTCAGATACAGAAAGGTTTGGAAAATAACTGAAAGAAAGAAAGGATAGGTAAATAAGGAACATGTTCAAGAGATTGTAATTTTAGGCATTATAGTGAAATATGAATCCAAAAACAGAAAGAAAGAATTTAGAGCTTAGAGAGATAATGAATCTACCAATGAAGATGATGATGAATACAAATCAGAGCAGGAATTGTTCTGATCCATCCGACTTAGAGTCTATGAAATAGTTGTGATGGACCAAAGAACCATCCTTCAAGCAACTTGTGGAGTTTGAGAAGACATATTCAACGCAGTCAGTTAACAGAAGTACAATTTGATAGATTAATCAAGACTTCATGATAGTATAGTGATAAATGGGTCAGAATTATGGACAATTTCCCAAGTAGAGTCTTGGACAGTATGGACATAAATGGATCTGTAAGAACACTTAGTAGGTTTGGACAGATATATGATAGTGGATGAGAGAATGGATTCATAGATTGGTTCACAGAGTGGTTGAGAGACAAAGGAACATTATCATAATGGATGATAATTACACAGGAAATGGCTCGAACAATGATAATAGATTCCAAATTGATAGATATGTTTTGGACACATGCAGTGCATACAACAGGTCACATTCAAAACAGAGTAATGCTCAAAAAAAAAAAAAATGAAAAAACTCCCTATGAACTATGGAAAGGAAGTGCAGACAACAACCTCTACATCAAGGTAACTCAAGGTAGTATTTTATTAATTGAAATTTATGTTGATGATATTGTTTTGGAAGTACTAATGGCAGGTTAAGACAGAAATTTGCAAAGGATATGTAGAATGAATTTGAAATGTCATTACTTGGAGAACTATCCTTATTTTTGGGTCTTCAGATATGTCAAAGCAACCAAGGAATTTTTATTTCTCAAACTAAGTATATCAGAGAAATGCTAAAGAGGTTCGGAAAGGAATATTGCAAACTAGTTACCACTCCTATGCAAACTAGTTGCAAGTTGAGCAAAGATGATGATTCAAAGTCTAAAAACCAGAGGAAATACAGGTCAATGATTGGTATCTTACTATATGTGACAACATCCATACCAAATGTAATGCAGGCAGTTGGATAGGTGGCACAATTTCAAGCAGCACCAAAGGAATAACATGTCTTAGAAGTAAAGAGTATTTTTAGATATCTCAAAGGAATAGAAGAGTTTGGATCATGGTATCCAAAAGGAAAGGATCTATCACTTATTGCCTACATAGATGCAGATTGGGAAGGTTTCATTGATGACCGACAAAGCACCAGTGGAGCAACGTTCTACTTGAGTGAGTGTTTAGTATCATGGCTAAGTGAGAAACAATCATCAATATCCTTATCTACAACTGAGGCAGAGTATATTGTAGCAACAAGATGTTGTACACAGGTTTTATGGATGAAACAAAATCTGACAGATATACATGTTGAGTATGATGATCCCACTCCAATGTATTGTGATAATACAAGTTCCATCAATATCTCAAAGAACCCAGTGATGAACTCCAAGACGAAGCACATTCCAATCAAGTATCACTTTCTACAAGAATAGGTTACAGAGAAAAACATTAGATTCGAATATGTGGGCAAAAAATAACAAGTGGAAGACATATTTACAAAACCACTTCCACAGGAATCATTTGAGTATCTACGCTAGAGACTCAGAGTAATTTCCACTCCAAAATGAATTCTTTTGAATTCTTATCTTATATGTCTTAGATTTACATGAGGAAGCACCATGAAGAGGACAGTTTAGGTTGGAATATTAGTTTCAGGAACATTTCAGTTAGGGGGAGTATCCCCAAGGACAATTCAGTTAGGGGGAGCAACCCCAGATGGAAAGATACCTTTGCCATTGAAGACAAAGGGGGAGAGATTTATCATATGCAAAGTTAAAGGTAAAGGGGGGGAATGAGTGACATGAATTCAATATTTCATCAGAGTGTTTCCATCAATTCAAAAGGGGGATATTGTTGATTAGTTGGGTTGGTTATCATTGATTTCAACCCTTGAAGAAAGTCTGGTAGCGAATTTTGGTAGCACAATGGTTTGGGTAATGGAACCAAGTTTGTTTGATGGATAATGGTATTAGTTTTGATATATTTTCAGGTAATACTATTTCATATGGATAGTACATGTCATTCCATTTCTGGTGGCATGTGGAATGTCACATAACTCCTCATGGTTAGAGAGTTATGTCCATGCAAAGTTGGAGAAAGGTTTGGGTAATGGACCCAAGTTTGTTTGATGGATAATGGTATGTGTTTTGATATATTTGTAGGTACGAATATTCTATATGGATAGTACATGGAATGTTATTTCTAGTGGTATGTGTAACGTCACATAACTCCTCACGGTTAGAGAGCTATGGCCATGTGAATTTGGAGAACCTTCATGAGTCATCTAGAAACCCAAAAGGTCAAAGTAGTCAAAGTGGTTTAAGAGATTTTAGAAGGTAAATAATAAAGTGAAGTAATGAGTGTACTATAATTCAAATTGAATACAAAATAAATTATTTAAATAGTAAAGTTAATGGAGAAATTACTAAGTTGACAAGTGGTTAGAAGTAGGTTAACCAAAAGTGGGTTAAGATGGTTAAAAGATAAACCCTTGAGGAAGCTACATGAAAGTATAAATAAGAGGCAAGGCTCTCTCATTTAAAATAAAACTTGAGCATATTGAATATCTACAGGTGACTGAGGTAACCAAAGTATATCTAAGCCGAATTTCAGAGGGAAGGTGAAGTAAAGAAGGACGAAATTCAAGGGAGGATAAATTCTTTTGATGATGCTTTCTAAGGTATGTTATTTACAGGTCATCTCACCATTTTCACAATAAATGTTTTTCTAGAATTCTTCAGACCGTAAAATTGGGATTCCATTAAGGAAAAATATCCAAGTAGTTGTGATACAAATTTCATATTTTGTTTCATTGTATTTTTGGAGTTACACGTCGTGGAAAGTAGGGTTTGTGGCTAGTCCTGAAACTAGTCTAAAACAGGTGTTTCGGGTAAAAACGCCATAACTTCTTCATAACAGATCCAAATTTAGTAACACCAAATGTATTGGTTAGAGTACAGTATTTATTAGTCTGTGTACAATTTTTCGATCCATACAACAATCATTCTGTATGGGGTATGCTCTACAAGTTCGCTCTCTAGAATAAGCCAGAATTCAACAAGGTATGCCATTTTTGCTATAAATCCTTTTCTGAGAGGTTCCAAGTAGTGAAGTCTAGAGAAATTACATAAATGACACTGAATAACATTGTGTACCAAATTTAGATATTTATTCATTATAGGTACATAGTTATGATTATTTCAAGTTAGGGTTGTTGACTAATCCAAAATTAGTCATGTGAGACTAAAGTAAGGTTTGATGAAAATGCTAGTCTCATGTTATTAAAGTTAAGGAAGATTTGCAGGTATGTGATGTTATACAAAAGGTCTATTACAGAGTTACAAATCATATTTATATGATGAAATTGATGAGGGATTTTGGTTGAGGTACATGTTGGGTACATGGTTGAGACAATTGGTTGATGAGTTGGCACATACATGAGGTGTATAGTTGATGATGTTGGTACATCTTGATGAGTCATAGTTGATGACTACTTGATGCATGATTGGTACATACTTGGTAAATGGTTGGAGGCACTTGTTAGTAGTATTGTTGATACATTGTTTATGGATGATGTAGCATACTTGTATTGGTATATTATTAGAAGCACATATTGATCTTGGTGATGATTATGAGTTGTTGTGTTATGCTCGGTTGATGCACATCTTTGAGAGTTGTCTTGGTGATTGATCTTGGTGAGTAGATATGATTTGGTTGATAAGATTGATGAGACAGGTTGTTGTGATAGGTTGTTTGGACAGGTTGTTGTGACTTGTTATTTGTATAGTTTTGGTGCATGGTTGATGCACTTGTTCATGGTACAGGTTGGTGCATGGTTGATGCACTTGTTTATGGTATGGGTTGATTACAGGTTGTTTGGTGCAGTTTGGTGCATGGTTGATGCACTTGTTTATGGTATAGGTTGATTACAGGTTGAGGTACAAGTTGATGCATGGTTCAGGTTATTGGTATAGGTTGTTTGGTGCAGGTTGATTGGTACAAGTTTACAACAATATATCTCACAGTGATAGTGTGACAGTGGTTCCATCATTCTACTATTACGTTAGGGTAGTTGGATGGGGAAAGGATAGGTGGTTGTATCCGCCTTTCGGTTTTTTCCAGAGAACATAGGGGGCCGTAGCCTCCTTCTAGTTGTAGCCGCAAAATTGGGGAGTTGGAGCTTCCCTCAGGTTGTAGCCTAAGAAGCTAGGGGGTTGGAGCCTCCTTCCAGTTGCTGCTGGAAAACAAAGGAAGTTAGTGCTTCCAATGAATGTAATTCTTAAA
Source organism: Picea glauca (assembly GCA_000966675.3). Classification (NCBI taxonomy): domain Eukaryota; kingdom Viridiplantae; phylum Streptophyta; class Pinopsida; order Pinales; family Pinaceae; genus Picea; species Picea glauca. The sequence goes on from JZKD02S0893316.1 coordinate 115,350, forward strand.
GACATATAAGAAAAAATCATTATGTGGTTTTCTCCCATTTTGGGTTTCCACGTAAAAACATTGGTGTACTGTGTATGCGTATTATTTCTCATTTGTTCATTGTTTATTTACTCTGCAACTATTGGATGATAATGATACATTGATATAACACTTGCATATTGTGGTTAAAAAGGATTGAATTTCTCTATTACTGATCCACCCCCCTCTCAGTAATCCAACATAGCCGATCCCGAAAACTCTCAATAGATTGCATGGTTTTCTGGGTTTAAAAGGATATTATCACAAGTTTGTTAAGAATTTTGGAAAAATTGCATCACCTCTTACTGCTCTCCTAAAAAATAATTCTTTGACTTGCACTCCAATAGCCGATCAATCATTTCAAGCATTGAAACAAGCCATGTGCACAACTCCTATCTTGTCCCTTCCTAACTTCAAAAAGACTTTTTTCCTTGAATGTGATGTCTCCAGGAAAGGCATTGGTGCAATACTCATGCAAGAGGGTAGACCCTTGACCTTCACTAGAAAACAACTCTCATAGAGACATCTTAGCCAATAAATCTATGAAAACGAAATGTTGGTTATTTTGCATGTTGTGGATATCTAGTGTCCTTATCTCTTGGGGAAACACTTCCAAATTAAAACCAATGATCAGAGCCTCAAGTATTTTCCAGAACAAAGGATTTCATCCCAGGAGAAACAAAAATGGGTGACCAAGCTATTTGGCTATGATTATGAGATCATTTATAAGAAGGGAAAAAAAAATGTAGTGGTTGATGCTCTGTCTAGAAAGCACGAAGAAGAAGGATCCATTTTTTCCATCTCCTTCATTAAACCATATTGGCTCCAAGATATTCACTAGGAATGGTTGAAAGACACCAAAAATTCTCGACTGATCCAATAATTACAAGCTAATTCTACAGTTTCTCTAGCATACTCTTGACACAATGAATATATTCCCCATAAAGGTAGTCTATATTTAACCCACTAGTTCCAACTTAAATCCAAGGTGATTTTTGAGCTTCATTCTTCACCCACAACATGGAATTTTGGGTTTACAAAAACCTATGAACGAGTTAAATGTTCTTTTTTTTGTGATGGTATGAAACAAGATGTTTGCACCTTTGTGGTTGAATGCGATGTTTTTCAATGCAACAAAGGGGGAACTGTCAAATCTCCATAAAAAATACAATCGCTTATGATTCCACCAGCTATTTGGAGGGACATTTCTATGGATTTCATTTTGGGCTTACCTAAATCTAGAAATAAGTCATTCATTATGGTGGTAGTTGATCGCATTTCCAAACATGCTCATTTTTATTCTCTTCAACACCCATTCACAACATCCATAGTGGCTCATATTTTCAAGATTCATGGCATGCCTCATTCTATTGTATCTAAAAGAGATCCCACTTTCACCAGCAATTTTTGGCAAGAACTATTCAGGCTCCATGGAACACAATTACATCTCAGTATTTCTTATCACCCATAGACTAATGGAATAATGGAAGTTGGAAACAAGTGTTTGGAAACATATTTGATATGTTTTTCAACCGACCAAAAACATCAGTGGGATCAATGGTTACCCTAGTTGAATGGTGGTATAAAACATCTTACCATACTGGTACCCGCATAACTCCTTTTAAAGCAGTATATGGAGAAAATTCCCCGTCAGTTCTTTCCTACATACCAAGGGTCTCGAAGGTTCAGGAGGTTGACAAAACTCTTATAATTTGTGCCACCATTCACTACTACATATTGAAAAATTTGCGACGACCACTTGCAATGAAAGTACTCTTTCATCGCAACATGCAAGAGAAAAAGTTCAATTTTTATAAATCCACCCCATATTCGTTGCTATCTCGACGCATGTACTTTGACTAAATTAATATGGTCAATGTTCATCGCAAGAGTGATGCATCTAGTTTGTTTAATTAATATGGTCAACGTTCGTCACAAGAGAGACAACTGACCTAACATTAAAATTGACTGTTAAAAATGACAAATAAATAGGTAAAAAACAAAAATATTTTTAGGTCACGGTCGTCGCAATTGCGACGATCGTGACCTAAAATTGGACTATAAATATTTGACTATTTAAAGATGTTGTGAAAATCTTGCTATAACAATGACGGTTCCGAAAGGGTATTTTGGTACGAAAGAATGTCGCAGAATGTTGTTAGAGGTGGGAAAAAAAGTAA
>JZKD02S0893316.1:127187-144207 GCA_000966675.3 Picea glauca
TCGTAACTTTTGCATACGATCTCCGTTTTAGGCGTGTGATAGCTCATTGGAAAGGTATCGTCGAGGATATTCATTTTGGGGGCTCAATCATGCCTTCGGATATCATTGAGAACCTCTATCTCGAAAAAAAATTCATTTAGGCCCTCAAAATGGCCCCGAAAGTGAAAACCTGCTAAAAATAGTAAATTGCCAAAATGGCCAGAAAAATGTTTTGAGCCATTTGGAAAAGTTGGGTGGCCCCCGATATCCACCTGGATCAGTAAATGCGATTAAGAATTGGCCATTTCCGAAGAGTATATTTGAAGTACAAAGCTTCCATTGTTTGGCTAGCTTCTACAGGAAATTCATCAAAAACTTCAGTGGAATTAGCACACCAATGATGGATACGGTGAAGAAAAGACATAAATCTTTCACTAGACAGAAGAAGCAGAGAAGAGCTTCAATCTTCTGAAGAAGAGGATCACTGAGCAACCAATTCTGGCTTTGTCGGATTTCAGCAAGACATTTCAGGTTAGATGTGACGTGAGTGGATTTGCAATTGGAGTGGTCTTGAGCCAATACAACAGGTCGATCACATACTTTAGTGAAAAAATGAATGAAGCGAAGATTAAGTACTCAACATATGACAAAGAATTTTATGCAGTCATACAAGCGCTAAAGAAATGGAGACATTATTTGTTTCCTAAAGAGTTTGTTTTGTACAATGATAATCACGCTTTGAAATTCATGACTCAACAGGAGAATTTGAACCAAAAACATGCTAAATGGGTTGAATTCATGCAAAATTTTACTTTTGTGACTAAGCATATTTCTGGAACTGCTAATAAAGTTGTTGATGCTTTGAGCAGGAAATATTTGCTTATGCATGAATTCAGAGTCAAGACTTTGGGTTTTGATAACCTAAAAGAAATGTACAGGGATGATCTAGATTTCAAGGAGGCATATGAGGCATCTAAGAATCCAATTCTCAGAGATAGAAGACAATGGACTGAATACATGATCCAGGATGGATTATTGTTCAGGGGAAATCAACTATGTATTCCAAAATGCTCCATGAGGGAGAATCTGCTGAAGGAAAAACATAGTGGAGGACTGGCCGAATATTTTGGTCATGACAAGATGTTGTCAAATTTGAATGGCTCATATTTTTGGCCAGGGATGAGGGCAGATGTCAAGAAATTTGTGGATAGATGCAGAATTCATCAGCACACGAAAGGAAAAAGACAAAACACAAGGTTATATCAACCATTACCCATACTAGAAAGGTCGTGGGACACAGTGAGCATGGATTTCATATTGGGACTGCCAAGGACACAAAGAGGATATGATTCAATCTTTGTGGTAGTTGACAGATTTTCAAAAATGGCACATTTCATACCATGCCAGAAAACCAGCGACGCAAATCATATTGCGAACCTATTTTTCAAGGAAATCATTGGACTTCATGGATTTCCAAGGAGTATCATTTATGATCAAGATACAAAGTTCGTAGGACATTTCTGGAGGACCTTATGGAAGAATTTGGGGACAAGTTTGTCTTTTAGCTCAGCATATCATCATCAGATGGATGGACAAACAGAAGTTGTGAACAGGAGCCTGGGAGTTTTGTTAAGAAGCTTAGTGATTGAACACCACAGTCAGTGGGATCACATACTACCACAGGCAAAATTCGCTTATAATGGTTTTGTTAATAGAAGCATAGGGAAGAGTCCATTCTAGATTGTATATGGAATGCAGCCAAGAGGAGTTTATGAATTGAATGATTCAGAACAAAATGAATTCAGGAGTGCTAGTTCAAATGATTTTGCATAAGGAATGAAGGAGCTTCACAGCCGAATTAAGGAGAGATTGCAGAGTTCAAGTCAAGAATACAAGTGGAGAGCATATCAACATAGACGAGAACTTCAATTTGAAGTTGGTGATTTGATTCGTGCGCATCTGAGGAAGGAAAGGTTCCCAAGGGGAACATATAATAAGCTGAAGATGAAAAAGATTGGACCGTGCAAGGTCATAAGGAAATTTTGGGCAAACTCATATGAGATTGAATTACCCGATGGGGTCGGAATATCACCAATATTCAATGTCACGGATTTGTACCCTTACAAAGCTGAAGAAGCAAGAGTAGAAGATGAGCAGAAAGAAGTTCAATGGACCAAACAAATGCCTATAGCTGAAAAGACACAGATGGAAAGCATAATTGACAAAGGGATTAGCAAAAAGACTAGGAGAAAAGAGTATTTTGAATGCTTGGTCAAATGGAAGGGACATCCAGTTGAAGATGCTAGTTGGGAAGATGAAGCAAAAATTCATAAGCATGGACAGACCATGCAAGAGCTCATGAACATGATTTCATGAAAATGTTCAAGTGAGGGAGTATGATGCAGGAGCATCGTAAGTAGCCAGCCAAACAAGCATAAAGGTGGAAGACAGCTGGAAAAGTGCAGCACAAATTTTGCACATTTTGAAATGTTTTAAAAAAATTAATGAGCAAATATTAATGTAGTAGTTAAAGGAAGCGTACTTGCATGTTGTAAACAAATCTTGAGCAATTTTCTCTCATCTACCAGATGTAATAAACATTAAGTCTGTTTAATGAAAGTAGGTAGATTTGAATTCATAGATTAGACAGTTTAGAGAGTAGGAGGGAAAACGGATATAGAAACCCTCACCCTTGTATCATTGTAACATTATTATTATCCAGAATTTGTAAGCTGAGAGTTGTAGAGAAGAACCCATGTACAGGAGCACTTGAGTTAATATATAAATCTTTGACTGAATATTCATGGTGTTATGATGCTTACTATTTACATTTGTTGAATGGTATGTTTACAGTTGTTTTATTCTCTCTGTTTATGCATTTGTTTCAATGCTGGGTTAAATGTGTGATTTCATGTTAAGTGTATGAAGTCTGATAGAGGGGAAGAATGAGTTTCAATTATTTCTCATCTCGAGATTTCTTGCAAGGAGTGCAGTGAAACGTCCACAAGGTGTGTGTTGACAAGAGTCTGAGTTTTATCTCAGAAAGCTCAAGAGATATAGTGTTGTTCTCATACCAGCAAAAGTGCAGGTGAAGCACAGAGTCGTGCAAGGTGTGCGCAGGCTAGTTGAAGCCTTAGAAGTTATCAACTAAGGTGAAGGTGGAAGGACTGTTGTTGCAAAGAGTGCACAGAGTCAAGGACTCAAATAACCAGAGGTTATTTGAAAGATTACCGCAAGGAGTTCGAGCATGATCTCTCTTGGAGACTTAAGTTCACAAGTGAAAGATCAGGAGGGTTAGTACCTTTGAAGAGTCCAAAGGAAGACACGGAGAGAAATCATCACATAGAAGTTAATTTCATTGGAAGGATGCCAAGTCGATTTGGCCAGAGATTCTTGAGGAGTGAATCGGACGGTCATAATTCTCCATGGAGAACTCACAAAGTCGCGAGGACCGTAGGATCTAGTGAAGCTGTAAGGTGGTTAGGAGTTGGGTGAACCCATCACTTTGGTTTCAAGAATCAACATGGATTGTTTATTGTGGTCAGTTAAGCTGTTAGATCATTTCAAAAGTTTAGGTTTCGTAAGGTTGAAGTGCAGACCAAAACCTTTGGTCATTCACATTCCCAAACTGCGAAAGGGATTATCGCGTGTGAAGTTGAATGAGTGAGTTTCGACACTTCAGGAATTAGGAGTTTGGTATTTTGGGAGTCCTGACGACAAGGATCCGAGACATAGTGGAGTGAAAATCCTGAAGTCATGAAACACGATAGGACTTTGGTGTGGAATTTTGGGATTTCGGCACTTCGGGTGTCAGGAAGCAGAGGGGGAAACAATTTTTGGAATTGAGAGTTCAAACTTCCGGTTCGCGAAATCCTGAAGAGCGGAAGGATAAAACTCCCAAAAAGGTCATGGAAGAATAACTTAGGACTCCAATCGGGTTTCGGGGTTCTGGGAGTCAAGAGACAGAGTTGCATGTAAACGCAACTCCCGAAATCGCGAAGAGCGAAAAGCCGAAAGAAAGGTCCCAAGTACCAGTCAGAGGATACGTGTGACGGAAACTGAAAGAGGTGGTCGAGTTTCAGTGAAATTCCCGAAAGACCATCGATCTCTCCAAAAAGGGGAAATTTCAGAAACCGGGAAATCATAAGGGAAGAGGAATGAGTGTTGGTCGATCACTCAAGTCCCGAAAATCCGAAATAAGTGGCAACAAGAGGTGTGTGTTCGGTGCATTGAAGGAGTCAACCCTCGTTGACGTTTCAGGTTTCGTAGGTTGAAGAAACAAGGGGCTCGACAACAAGATTCGCGAGATCACGAAATCCGAAATCCAAAAAGGAAAAAAGCCTCAATCACATTTGTTGGTCGGTTGTGGAGTTAACGTCAGTGTTTGATCACGTAGGCATAACTCATAAGGACCTGTGGAATACACCTATTTGTGTGCGTGAAGTATTTCGTGTGAGGAAATCAAAGAGTCAATCAGACTCAGGGGAAGATTTAGAACGATCCTGCGCAGATCTTGGCCTGAGGGTTGGGGGTCTGTGTCAATATTTATAATGACCTGCATATTGTACGTTATAACTAATATTTAATATTGGTGAATTATGTTTTTTTTATTCAGTTGCTCAAGAGTGGGATGCACTGCATTTATACATTGCAAATAATCTTGATTGGATGAATGTATGAATTTAAAGATGTAAACAACATAATGGAGGTAGGTTATCATGGAAACGACTGTCTGAATTGGTTAGAGAAGCTCATCGTAACGAAGATGACAATGTTACATAGAGGTTAATTGATCTATCATATGGTTTGAAAGATGGACAGGTAAGAAAATTCACCCATTTTATTCAGTTATTTTATATTATATTAATGTGACTACATGTGTACTATATTTTTCAGGTACTTTTGAAGTTATATAAATATATGTTAATTTATTAATTGACAATGCATATTTTACATATATGAAATATTGTAGTTGAAACACCAAAAGGCTATGTGGTGCAATGGTCATAAATTTCGCATCAAACAATTGGATGAAACGAGGACAACTTCTGATAGTGGGATAACTGCAGTATTCCAGGTTACTAATGTTTCCTCTAGGAGTGACAGACATCCCCGAGAATATGAAAATAGATACTATGGGTATTTAAATGATATACTTGAGTGTGACTTTAATTCCTTCAAGTTTGTTCTGTTTGATGTCAAATGTTATAGGTTACAAATGCATGAACGTGATGAGAAAAGAATTGTTATTCAACATGCCAACATATTTCCAATGATTAAAACAATGGTGTTTGAAAGAGGACATGATCGCTATGTTTTTCCAAGCCAATGTGAACAAGTATTTTACTCAAATGTTCCAGGTGAAATGGATTGGTCATTTTTTGTTGGATATGATCCAAGAGGAAGGCAAATTAAGTATACTCATTTACAGGAAGAGGATGATATTGAATATCAAGAAGATGATTCGACAGATTAGACAGAGCTGGAAGATCATGGAGGGTTGACAGATGAAGAAGACGAAGAAGATCATGATCCATGCGTAGGAGACAATATTGCAATTTTTTATGATGATGTCGATGAAAATATGCTCGAAAATGACATTGATGACGATGATGATATCATCAATCCTTTCAACATCGTTTTAGAACCGGATGATGATATAGATGTCGAGATCGATGAAGAAGATCAAAATAGAGAATAAGGATGATTACACAGATGTTGAGGTTGGATTAGGTACGTGACTATATAATATTTTAATTTGTATGAATTATTATCTTAAAATAATTTACTTTTAATGTCATGGGTTAATTACATGTTTTTAAGTTTTATGCGACATTTTTATATCCTAGGTTACATGTTGTTTAATTATTATTTGAAACCCAAAAATAGTTGCCAATATACTAAAGTACATGGTAGACAAAAAATATCATTTAGAGACACATAATTTCATGTACCTTCATTAATTTTTGTTTTTGTTGTTTCTATGCATGAATCTTAATAGGACGTTTCTTTCGATTACTTTCTATTTTATAGATTGTGTTTTGGGGATCAATTGAGAGTGATGTGAGGGGTAGGGGAGGGGCCATGTGACTTCCACCTTCACGTGGTTGGCCTTGTTCAATAGAGGATAAATTATTCTTGAAACCAAGAGAATCTCTTTCATTTTTATACCATCATGATCGTATAATATTTCATCAATATTGTTACCTATTTGAATCTTCTTAGAACTGAGATTCATTACATAGCCATTGAAAAAAGACAAAAGACTTATGTAGCAGATATTTTTCATATGTTCTAGTAGATATGTTAATGATTCCAAGTTTCATATTTGTATTTGACTGAGGGTCCAACTAACTTGCAAAGTATCAATTTGAGATTTCAAGTTGATAAACCAAATATGAAATGAATCCAAGCATCATTTGATATCGTCGCAAGAGAGACGAATGTAAATAATCTTGCGAAGAATTTGCCATACTATCGACGAAAAAACTTCGTTGATAGTATAGCTAATTCGTCGTAAGAATATTGTGTCTAATTTGAATGGTGTTACATGGTTTGCAAGGAGTGTAGGTCTTATATTATGGTGCAATGTAGTGTATTCTATAAGAACAATCTCTATGCCAAACCTCAAAATGGATAGTACAATATCTTGTTCATAAGACAAATATTCTTGGTATGTTTCCTTTGTGGATATGGTGGATGAAGCCCTTAATACACATGATGCCTTTCAATGAAATGTAACAATTTTACTATTGAATGATAGTGTTATGTCACCCATTCTTAAGGAAATAACTTAAGGTTCTTAGGTCCTATTTTAATTTTCTTAGAATTGAGATTCGTTACATAGTCGTTGAAAAAAGACAAAAGACTTATGTAGCGGATATTAATTTGGTCTTTGTGTGGGACATTTTATGCCATTAGTATGTTTTGTACAAAAATAATGGATCTTGGAGACTACACCATGGTCAAGGAACAAGGATAGAGTAACGTGGAATGAGGAACGAGGAACAAGCAACGAGGAAGGAGGAACAAGGAATGAGGAACAAAAATTGTACAAGGACTAGATACCGACAACAGGGACCTACGAATGGGGCCAACTTTGAAATTTTTTCAAACAGTTTTTGTATGCACTGAAATTTGTAATGGATAGACTATTGGCATGTCTTAATGATATGGGAGGGTTTCTAGACTCAAATTTTGGTGACACACCCACTTTCTTCCTTCATCAATTCATCATGTAAACCATAAACGCTAATTTTCTTTCAAAGTACCCAATTTGGTTGATGCAAGTTTAGGCCTTCTTTCAATCTTTCTTCATTTTTCTTGCAGGTTCTACATTAATGTATATACAATGTATCTGTTTCATAGTTGTGATGAAAAATATCTCTATTTCGTTGATTTCTTAATCAACACCATCAACGTTGAATGGTGACATGTGAATGGGGTCAACGTTGAAATGTTTTCAAATTGTATCTGTATGCATTGAAATTTGACCTGGATAGACTATTTGCATGCCTTAACGATATGGGAGGGTTTATGGACTCAAATTTGACTGACACGCCCACTTTCTTCCATCATCAATTCATCATGGAAACCATAAACCCTATTTTTCATATGTTCTATTAGATATGTTAACGATTCCAAGTTTCATATTTGTATTTGACTAAAGGTCCAACTAGCTTGAAAAGTATCAATTTGAGATTTCAAGTTGATAAACCAAATATGAAATGAATCAAAGCATCATTTGATATCATCGCAAGAGAGACAAATGTAAATAATCTTGCGACAAATTTGCTATACTATCGACGAAAAAATTTTGTCAATAGTATAGCTAATTCGTTGCAAGAATATTGTGTCTAATTTGAATGGTGCTACATGGTTTGCAAGGAGGGTAGGGCTTATATTATGGTGCAATGTAGTGTAGTCTATAAGAATAATCTCTATGCCAAACCTCAAAATGGATAGTACCATATCTTGTTCATAAGACAAATATTCTTGGTATATTTCCTTTGTGGATATGGTGGATGAAGCCCTCAGTACACTTGATTCCTTACAATGAAATGTAACAATTTTACTATTGAATGATAGTTTTATGTCACCCATGGTTAAGGAAATAAATTAAGGTTCTTAGGTCCTATTTGAATCTTCTTAAAATTGAGATCCATTACATAGTCGTTGAAAAAAGACAAAAGACTTATGTAGCAGATATTAATTTGGTCTTTGTGTGGGACATTTTATGCCATTAGTATGTTTTGTACAAAAATAATGGATCTTGGGGACTACACCATGTTCAAGGAACGAGGATAGATTAACTAGGAACAAGGAACGAGGAACGAGGAATGAGGAACGAGGAACGAGGAATGAGGAACATGGAATGAGGAATGAGGAACGAGGAACGAGGAACGAGAAACGAGGAACGAGGAACGAGGAACGAGGAACAAGTAATGAGGAACGAAAATTGTACGAGGACTAGACACTGACAACAGGGACCTGCGAATGGGGCCAACTTGAAATTTTTTCAAACAGTTTCTGTATGCACTAAAATTTTTCATGGATAGACTATTGGCATGCCTTAATGATATGGGATGGTTTATGGACTCAAATTTGAGTGACACACCCACTTTCTTCCTTCATCAATTCATCATGTAAACCATAAATGCTAATTTTCTTTCAAAGTACCCAATTTGGTTGACGCAAGTTTTAGGCCTTCGTCAGTATTTCTTCATTTTTCTTTCATGTTCTACATTAATGTATATACAATGTATCTACATCATAGTTGTGATGAAAAATCCCTCTATTTCGTTGATTTCTTAATAAACACCATCAAGATACTAGAGGTGGGCAACAGTGACATGTGAATGGCGCCAACATTGAAATTTTTTCAAACTGTATCTGTATGCATTGAAATTTGACCTGGATAGACTATTTGCATGCCTTAACGATATGAGAGGGTTTCTAGACTCCAATTTGACTGACACACCCACTTTCTTCCATCATCAATTAATCATGGAAACCATAAACCCTATTTTTCATATGTTCTAGTAGATATGTTAATGATTCCAAGTTTCATATTTGTATTTGACTAAAGGTCCAGCTAGCTTGCAAAGTATCAATTTGAGATTTCAAGTTGATAAACAAAATATGAAATGAATCCAAGCATCATTTGATATCGTCGCAAGAGAGATGAATGTAAATAATCTTGCGACAAATTTGCTATACAATCGACAAAAAAAGTTCATCGATAGTATAGTTAATTCGTCGCAAGAATATTGTGTCTAATTTGAATGGTGTTACATGGTTTGTGTTGGAGCCGCCCTTGTTTTTGGCCTATCTCAATTTTCAATTTGATACTTGAAAATCTAAAGTTGGTTTTCTTTTTTCGGTCCGAGAGGATGAGTCCTCTGAAACCTGGTCGCATGAGAAGCGACGTTTTTCTACTCTCGAAACAAGTCCTACCTTTCGTAAGAATGTTCCCTCTTTTTGTTCTACTTCGGGATCTCGCAGGTCGGATACCGCAATTCATAAATTCACACGTCCTGAGTCACGAAACAGTGAAGTCGTTTTAAATTTTCACTCGAAGCAATAACCAGGGTAAAGTCTTTTAACTCGTGATTAGACGTCGTCGGAGTTTCGCGCCTCGGTGTCCGTAAAACAAAAATTTTTATTTTTACAATCCCGAGAGCCGAGAACGCAAGGCCTTTTCTGGATAACCCATGGTGAGGGTTAGAGGCAAAAAGCTAACCGTGGTCGAGGTTGTTCTCGGCAATTTTCCACTCGGCACTATATTTTCAAAAGTTACATCTTCGAAGCCCCGACTCAAGAAGTCGCGAGGTAATTATAAAACGATTAATTAAGCACTTAATCCAAGGTTATCTTCCCCTTAATTAAGCCTGGTTATCGTGATCTTGCAGTTTCGCAACTCGACATATAAATCTCCCAGAAACTTGTCTTCGAAGTCTCAAGTTGTGATATGGCGAATAAAATGATTATAGAATTAATTATGCCCCAAATCATGATTACCTTTAATTAAACCAAAATCGGTCCTCGCGGTCTCGGGAGTTGGAGACTCAAAGTGTTAAGAGAAAGTCCACGATATAACGAATAGCGAAGAAATTGATCAACATTGGCGGGGTCGGATTAATTAAGCTAAAACAAGATATATCCCGCGTATCGAGGCTTGCACGTTTCTCGAGATAACCATTTCTCTCCATACTCCGACCGACCGTCAAACCGCCAGAAATTTATGACATTAATGGGAAATAGGGTAAATCTACGCATGTAAGATCGGATTTTACGCAATAAATTTATTTATAATTATGATTTGACAGGCTTATTTTGAAAGGTATTGGGTTTTCAAATATATGTGAGAGTTTCATTTCATTATAACGAATGCATTTTCATAAGTACGCAGAGCTCATCACTTCTGAGTAAACTAATTTCTGTATGTATACGCAGTTCTATCGCATAAGAGCTAAAACGCAAGCTTCAGCTATGGCTCCGTGGAAAGAAGAAAAGGCGAATGTTGAGGTTGCAGAACAAGGCTAAGACAATGTCTTCGACACTTCACCCCGAAGTGTCGACTCGGTCCCCAACTGGTCATTTGTTTCAGACATTTTGCAATCAGAATTGGTAGATTATTCAGACGACTCCGACGACAATGAAAAAGATGATCTAAACACCAAATACAAGATACTTTTCCAATTCGAGATGCATAGAGTAGCAGCCAGACCACGGTTGCTCCCTTATTATGACATGATCTGATGGGCGTTGGATCACGTAGACATACCCACCAGGAATATCATGAACGGGCAGCGAGTCACGGTCGGGACTTTTAGGCCAGAACATATACAAACCATGTATAAGCTCCCGACGACGTCTGAGTACACATATGGCGCTGAGTTCCTAGAGGAATTCAAGGAGAAAGAGTGCACCCAGTATGATAAAACCATGCCAGGTTTGATAAAGGATTGGGTTTCGCGCACCGCGAAATTCAGAGCAAATGACCAGGTTTTTTATTCAATCGCTTCATTTGAGCCACAGTATAAATATGTGGCCATGATGACATGCCGGCTATATGGGAGAGAGGACACATCGTATTTTTTCATTGCATGGGTGCCTCTAATGTTTTGGGTCGTAGAAGGTTTCTCTTTTAATTGGGCAAAGATGCTCTCGGATAGTCTGGCCAACCGGGTCACAGAGTATCGGGAGCAGAAGGAAAATGGGAGGCCGTCCTCATTCTTCATGTCTGCATATATTATGGATGCAATATGCTCCATGAAACCATTTTCATTGTTGAGCTGGGGGTGGACTTCGGCCGAAGACAGATCCATACATGTATATCATGAAAAGCTATGGGAAAATAAAGCAGAAAGTTTCACATACGAAATTTTTAACTGGGTGATGGTGCCCCTGCATATCGCCATTTTTGGTCACCCACCACCTGGTATCTCGGACAGCATTGCCACAAATCTGAGTGGCATAGAAGACTGGTACGTGGAGGTAGAGTTCTCGTACTTCAGAGTTTTCAGGGCTTCTATTCCCCCACATGCGTTGCCATTGTTCATTCCCGACAAGCTGGCTTGTCGCGAGGTCGCCTGGCAGACAGTAATTGGCAGGGTGAGTAAAGAACTAAAAGGTTACTCAAAGAAGGTATGGCCGTCTTTTCCCATTCGGCTGAATTTTTATTCTTTATTAGATTTCGGGCATGCCAAAGCCGAGGCTGCAGCCCTGGAAGACCTGAATTTGGTCTCCATCGAGTATAAGAAACATGATCCACAAAGGGTTGTGAGCAACCATTTAGCTAATTGTGGGCTCAAGAGATTTGAGCATGAGAATTCACCCTCGGATGATGTTTTCCGAGTGGCGAGGTCTTATGAAGAGGTTCTAGCCAAGATCCAATCCTTGGCGCCTGAAGACACAGCTGTTGTATTGAAATTCCAGGAAGATAGACGAAGTTGTCTACCTGTTGTTTTTCGAGGGGGGAGTCTGGATGTTTCTGAAATGAAACAAAAAGATGTTGAAGGTTCTAAAGATGAAACTCCTGACCCTGGAAAACACTGTGACGAGGAGGGACAAACGAAGAATCCTGAGGCAGAGGTAAAGACTCCGGACCCGCCAAAGAAACAGAAGCCAGAGACCGAGGTAAAGACTCCGGACCCACCAAAGAAACAGAAGCTGAAGACCGAGATAAAGACTCCAGAACCACCAAAATTACAGAGTCCTGTTGATAATCCAGAAAATTCCACAAAACAATTCGGAGAACCCATCACTTCTATCACCCCCTTGCAGTCGGCACAGGGAAATATCGAAGAAGGATGGATATTCAATGACGAGTTGAGGCCCATAAGAGTAGAAGAACTACCTCCAAATGAGTTCTTTTTTGATAAAAAGAGGAAAGCGGTAGTAAAAAGGGAATTCTACCAGGAGGGAGAGTCGATTGATAAGAAGTACAAAGTTATGACCGACGGAAAGAATAAAAAGAATGAGCAATTTGCCACTGAGATCGCAGGGACGCTAGGAGCGTATGCATCGGCAAATCAATTTTCGGTTGGAATTTTGAAGAACCAACTAAAAAGGAAGAATCGCTTAATCTGGACTCTCGAAGCCAGATTGGCGACAGCCACGGAGAATGCTAAAGGTCAGGCTAGCATGGAAATGGAACAGGCCAGATTGGCCGACAAAAATGAAGTGGAGGCGCTCAGAATTAAGCTTGAGAAAGCACAGTCGATGGTCTCAGATGGTCGGACGCAGGCAAGCCAACAAAGGATTTTGATTCAACAGCTGCAGGCTCGAGTAGAAATAGCCGAGAGCAAAATGATAGACCTCGGGATATTTAAATCCCGAGTGATCGAGGTTCGGAGCAGAATCTTTTCAGCACAACATAATTTTCTCGCCAAAGTGGGAGCGATCCAAGAAAATTGTTTGTTGGTCCATCAAGTTTCCGAGAACTTGTCGGCCAGAGAAAGGGATGCAGGAGAAGCTCGGGTCGCTTTCCAGGAGGCGGTGATAGCCACTAACAACCCGGTTTCGTCGGGTACTCCCGTGTTCTCCATTTTGGAGCAAACCTGAGGAAATATTCTGCTGAAGGATTGGGAGCACAACATCGCCATGGGCAAGGAGTAAGCCAAAAAGGTAACCAATTCCCTCGAAGAATCCTTCAATTCTATAGATGGCAAGCTGTTGGGTATTGACAGCGGAGGCAATGTCGAAGCGTTGATGCAAATGAATGTGGAACAGAGATCACTTGGTCTGAAGGAAAAGGAAGAAAGATATTCAGCTGATATCTATGAGATGAATGTAGTGGATATTTCCCGCGTTGATAAGTATATGATCAAACCCAACACGCACCTAAGTTCCCTCGACATCATCGACGCGCAAATGGAGGACAAACTGTAGCAGCTAGCCCGAGAATGTTACTTCGTTGAGGCCAGTTGTCAAGCAGAACCTTCACGGCTCATATCCCATCTAGTGGAAAGATGTATCGCTTGCACCGAGTCTGCGCGACGGCAAACACCTGACATCGAGTGAAGATAGAGTAGGAGAACTGGAGCGATTTCTCTCTCCTCTGTCATAACTGAAAATTTGCGACTATTGAGATTCTACCTTCTTTGTAAAAATTGTATAAATATACCCTAGAAAGAAATAAACAAGGTTGGACCCTTTTTGAGGTTTTGTAAGAGAGGTTTTTACATTGAGATTTAATACAAGCAGATCTGGAGATTCTCAATTCCGTCACTACTGTATTACAAGTTTGCTTTCTTGTTTCTCATTTTTCCATTTCAATTCATATTCATAATTGATGTGCTTCGTTATACTTTAGTACGACCACTACTATAACGAATGAATTTGGGTTTTTTGTGATTGTTTATTGTCTTTCCTCTGCACCAGCTATCAGTTGTGTAAGACCAATCTGCAGTTTCAGAATTCTACATATATTCTTTGTTACATTGGTTATTTTCTTACATATTTTCTTCTCCCATTTATGTCGTGATATTTTCCCCTGGTAGGAACCTTACACTGTAAAGGGCTCAATTTTTTTCTCCCATTTCACACCTTTTATTAAAATATAATACAGTTACAAGAACGAGCCTTATTATTTGCATCCATATTTTAATTCTGGAACCGTAAGTTCTCTTTTATAAGACTAAACCGATACAGCACCTAACCTTTCTCAAAAAATTTCTACCTATGTTGTTCCCCCATGACAGTTCTTGTACCAACTCAACCTAACGTTGAACCCGAACTATTGAGCCAAACACACATCGCCTTAAACCTCTTCGATACCATCCTTAAAACGACAACTAACCGGGCCGAACTTGAACAATCATGGGCAGCCATTGAATGAGACATAACTATCCAGGATCAGTTTGAAGCCAGACAAGGCCAACGAAGAAATCTCCCTTAGTTTCCTTCACCGAAGTTGACATTTCTCCCTTCTCCATCTTTTAACCACATTCGGATGCCTTGACACTGTACTTTTGAGCCTTAAGTACAGACTCAGGAACAACAGTTTTCAAGGAGTGTAGGGATTATATTATGGTGCAATGTAGTTTATTCTATAAGAACAATTTCTATGCCAAACCTTAAAATGGATAGTACCATATCTTGTTCATAAGACAAATATTCTTGGTATGTTTCCTTTGTGGATATGGTGGCTCAATCCCTTAGTCCACATGATGCATTACAATGAAATGTAACAATTTTACTATTGAATGATAGTGTTATGTCACCCATGCTTAAGGAAAGAACTTAAAGTTCTTAGGTCCTATTTGAATCTTCTTAGAATTGAGATTCATTACATAGTCGTTGAAAAAAGACAAAAGACTTATGTATAAGTGGATATTAATTTGGTATTTGTGTGGGACATTTTATGCCATTAGTATGTTTTGTACAAAAATAATGGATCTTGGGGACTACACCATGGTCAATGAACGAGGATCAAGGAACAAGGAACGAGGAACGAAAATTGTATGAGGACTAAACACCGGTAACATGGGCCTGTGAATGGGGCCAACGTTGTAATTTTTTCAAACAGTTTTGGTATGCACTAAAATTTGTCATGGATAAACTATTGGCATGCCTTAATGATATGGGAGGTTTTATGGACTCAAATTTGAGTGACACACCCTCTTTCTTTCCTTCATTAATTCATCATGTAAACCATAAACCCTAATTTTCTTTCAAAGTACCCAATTTGGTTGACAGAAGTTTTAGGATTTCATCAGTCTTTCTTCATTTTTCTTTCAGGTTCTACATTAATGTATATACAATGTATATGCGTCATAGTTGTGATGAAAAATCCCTCTATTTCATTGATTGCTTAATCAACAACATCAAGATACTAGAGGCGGGCAATAGTGACATGTGAATGGGGCCAACGTTGAAATGTTTTCAAACTGTATCTTTATGCATTGAAATTTAACCTGGATAGACTATTCACATGCCTTAATGATATGTGAGGGTTTTTGGACTCAAATTTGACTGACACAACCACTTTCTTCCATCATCAATTCATCATGGAAACCATAAACCTTGTTTTTCATATGTTCTAGTAGATATGTTAATGATTCCAAGTTTCATATTTTTATTTGACTGAAGGTCCAGCTAGCTTGCAAAGTATCAATTTGATATTTCAAGTTGATAAACCAAATATGAAATGAATCCAAGAAACATTTGATATTTTCGCAAGAGAGGCAAATGTAAATAATCTTGCGAGGAATTTGCTATAAGCAATTATATTTAGGAGTTATAGGTTAGAGATTTTATGAGTTAGAGTAGTTAGGGATGAATTATTATAAGTCTTATAGATGTTAGCGGTTCAACATTATAGGGACCATGGTATTAGGAGGAATAAAGGTTATAAATGTTAGGAGTTAATATTAAGGGTTGTATAACTTAGGTGTTAAGAATGTTTTTATAGGTATTATAAGAAATATGGTTTTCATGAGTTATAATGTTTTAAGTGTTAAATATTATAAAGTATAAGAATTGAGGGTGTGAAGTTATGGGGGTGAGGATTATATGAGTTATAGGGTTTAATGGTTATAGTTTTCAAAGGTTATATGTATTAGAGTTTATATAGATTATATGGGTTAGAGGCTCTAGATGTTAACATGTAGGGGTTAAAAGTGTTGGATTACTGAGAGGGGGGGGGATGAATCAGTAATAGAGAAATTTAGTCCCTTTTAACCATATAATCCTAGTGTTATATCAATGAAGCATTATTATCCAATAATTGCAGAGTAAATAAGCAATGAACAAATGAATAATCATACACATACACAGTACACCAGTGTTTTGCGTGGAAACCCAAATCGCGAGAAAACCACGAAATTATTTTTCTTATATATCTTGAAGAATTACATTCATTGGAAGCACCAACTTCCTTTGTTTTCCAGCTGCAACTGGAAGGAGGCTCCAACCCCCTAGCTTTTCAGGCTACAACCTGAGGGAAGCTCCAACTCCCCAAATCTCTGGCTACAACCAAAAGGAGGCTACAACCCCCAATGTTCTCCGGCTACAACCAGAAGGCGGCTACAACCACCTGTCCTTGCCCCGTCCTACCACCCTGAAGCAGAGGTAGAATGATGGAACCACTGTCACACTATCACTGTGAGATATACCGCTGTAAACCTGTACTAATAAATTTGAACCATGCATCAACCATGCATAAACTTGTAATCAACCTGTACCATAAACAAGTGCATCAACCATGCACCAACCTGTAATCAACCTGTACCATAAACAAGTGCATCAACCATGCACCAATATGTAATCAACCTGTACCATAAACAAGTGCATCAACCATGCACCAACCTATAATCAACCTGTACCATAAACAAGTGCATCAACCATGCACCAACCTATAATCAACCTGTACCATGAACAAGTGCATCAACCATGCACCAAACTGTAATCAACTTGTATCATAAACAAGTGCATCAACCATGCAAAATCCTGTAATCAACTTGTACCATAAATAAGTGCATCCAACCATGTACCAAGTATGTACCAATCATGTGTCAACTACTCATCAACTATG
>JZKD02S0893316.1:160690-172306 GCA_000966675.3 Picea glauca
TGTTGGAGGTTTCCACCTCGAAGAGGCAAGTGAACTTTGTTCCCTATCAATAAAGGCATTATTTTGGTGTTGTGGTTCCATATATTCTTTTGTTCCACTGCTATATTTCTATTCTCTATTATTATTTCGTCAGTATTCACTACAATATTTCTATTTTCTGCTATTATAATAGATCTGGTGCCTAACACCAATACACAATTATGCCTTTTGGATTGAAGAATGCACCAACAATATTATCTAGAGTGGTTAAAGAGTTTATTCATAAATTCCTAGAAGTATACTTGGATGACTGGACAATGTTTAGTTTATTGAAAGACCATGTTGAAACTTTGTGCTTGACGTTGGACAGATGCATGCAATTTCAAATTTCTTTGAACTTAGATAAATGCATCTTTTGTGTATTGTTTGGTATTTTTATAGGCCATGTAGTATGTAAACAGGTACTATTGGTTTATCTTGCAAAGATTGTTGTAATTGTTAATTTTCCACTGCCCACTTCAGTGCGAAAGTTACAAGAAATGTTGGGTCATACAGGGTACTACAGGAAGGTTAATAGGGGATATGCACAGATCAAAGCTCCATTGGAAAACATGTTGAAGAAGGAGGTGAAATTTCACTGGAATGAGGAATGTCAGAAGAATTTGGATACCTTGAATAAAAAGTTAGTTGTAGCTCCGATTTCGATATCCCGATTGGAAGAAGGAATTCTATGTTCACGTGGATGAGTCATCTATAGCATTAGGCGTAGTTCTAGCACAACCAGGAGAAGGACATTTAGATCACCCCATTGCATTTTCCAGCAAGAAATTTTCAACTATGGAACATAATTATACTACTACATAACATGAAGGATTGGCAATGGTGTATGCACTGCAAAAGTTTAGAAATTATCTATTGGGTTCATATTTTAAAATGTACACAGACCATTCTGCATTGAGATACTTGGTCAATAAGACAGTTTTGGGTGGGAATATATGCAAATGGTTTTTACTATTTCAAGAGTATGATTTTGAAGTAATTATGAAACCAGGAGACTTAAACTCAAGACCAGATCATTTTTCATGCATATTATCAAGGGAAAATACAGGAAATTTGCATGACAATATGTCAAATGCACACTTATTTGCAGTTCATAGGGTTGATGACTATTTTACAGATATAGTCCAGTTCTTGAGTATAGGAGTAGCCCCACCTGATTATACAGTTGTGCAGAAGATAAAATTAGTAGTGAAGGAAGCAAATTATCAACTAATAGTAGGAAATTTGTATAAGTTAGGTGCATATGGTATTTTGTGACGATGTGTATTGGAGCATGAAAGACATATGATATTGTTAGAGGTACATGAAGGAGTTTCAAGAGGTCACCATGCCATAAAAATGACAGATGAGAAGACTTTTCATGTGGGACTATGGTGGCCCACCCTTCATAAGGATGATAAAAAAAAAAATTTAGATCTGTGATGTCCATCAGAGAATTGAGAAGCCTTCTAGGAGAGATGAAATGCATTTAGTAACAAAAGTGACATTGGAGGATTTTGATAAATGGGTAGTTGATTTTGTTGGGCCGATCAATCCACCAACGAAAAGGTTAGGAGCGAGATACATCATGACTGTGACGGATTACTTGAACATATGGGTTGAAGTAGAACCTATCAGAGACTTAAGCATGGATTCTCCTGTGTGATTTCTTTTTGAGAATGTGATGACAAAATTTGGATGTCTGAGAATCCTTATGAGTGATCAACGAACTCATTTTTTGAATAAGATGTTTTTTTTTTTTATGGAGGAATTACAGGTTCATCATCATAAGACCATACCATATCACCCTCAGGTGAATGGAACAATGGAAGCATTCACTAAGATTCTATAGCCTGCACTGATGAAGGTATGCAATGTAAGTCGATATGACTGGGACCTGAGGATTCCAGAAATGCTATGGGCATATAGGACTACAAGTAAGACTTTTATAGCACATAAACCATTCAGATTAGTGTATGTCTAGGAAGCAGTTATGCCTATGGAATTTATTGGGTCGAGTCTGCGCATTGTCACGTTGATAGAGCTTATTGGTTTGGGCATAGTAGAAAGAATACGGTCATATCTAGTAGAAATGGAGGAAGATCATTTTTCCATGGGATTCCATCAACAAGTTCTAAAAGTGCATGAGAAATCCTGGCATGACAAACACATTAAATAAAATAAGTTCCAGACAAGAGACCTATTTTTTCTCTATGAAAAAAGGGTTTTGCAGCACCCCAAAAAGTTCCAAATGCACTGGTTAGGCTCATATGTGATAAGATTTGTGACAAAGGAAGGTGTTGTCCAGTTAGAGAAACTAAATGTGGAAGTTGTGGAAGGATTGGTTGATTGTAGTTGGCTGAAGTTGTATAGGGACAGTCGTGCTTCCGTGCACTAGCTTGACTACGCAAAATGTGTACTATAGTACTTGTATAATAGTATTTGCATTATAGAAATAAAAATAAAAGAAGAAAGGAAATAAAAGAGGTTGAGGCAAGAGACAAAAGGTTGAAGTTATGGATAAGGTATTTTTCAAACAATTAAACTGGTAAGGAGATCAACCATAAAATGTTGCAGACATGTAGAAAAATGTAAGAATTATGCAAAGGAAGAAGGATTGAATTGCGACAAATATCTGCACAGAGGGCGGGAAAATCATTAAAGAACATACATGACAGGACAAGCATTAAAGAGAAAAAATGACGGTGAGGTAGTGTAGATGCATAGTCATAAACGATAAGAGGATTTTTATAGGATGGAAAATCTAGCATATGATTTTTCGAAGGATACGAAGTTAATGAAGAATTAGGGAAAGAATTGAATGTGAATGAAAGTGTATTAGACTGCAAATTTGGGCATGAAGAAGGATGGAAATAGGTGGTGACAGGATATAAAATAATATGAGTGTTAGGGACCTAACTTCTCATGTAGGTAGAATAATGTATTCCAATGTAATAAATGTCAATATTAATAAGGCCTAGCAATAAGGAAGAATAAGTTGAATGTAAGAATACCTAATAGAAGCTTTTGCTTCTAGAAGGATCGTCCTCTAGATGGTTATTTTGATAGACATATTTAGTATAAATAGGAGTTGAGGGTATGAGAATGGTTGTCTTGGATATTATTTTAATAGACTTCTACTCGACTAGAGGTTTCCCCCTCGAAGAGGCAAGTGAACATTGCTCTCAATAATAGAAGTGCTCTTTCTGGTGTTATTTTGTTATCATTTCAGTATTATTCATGTGGTGTTGTTCTAGTTATATTGTTGTTCATCTGCCATTTCTAGCATTTTATTTCTGCTATCCATACATTTTATATCTTGAATATTACAAGTGGTATCAGAGCACTTTCCTTGGCAGAAAATTGTGGGTAATTTATTTTTTCAGGGTAGAGACGTATTCTAGCATCTTAAAGCTATAGAGATATGTCGTTACGCGCATACACCCACGGTTGAGGGATTCATACATGCAATAAACACAAGTGGTACTTAAGCACACATATGTTGGCCACCCTTGTAACCCCTATTGATACCCCTTTGAGTGGTAGCGCATCAGACAACGCCTGTATACAGATCGACCTAGATTTTCTAAATCCCTCTTTAGATAAACCGATCAGTCGCTCGACTGTTATAGTGTCATCGAGAACAACACTTGGGAAGATACTCTCTAGTACCTGGGTAGTCAGGTAGTAGGGTTAAGGACACGGTCTAGCCTCCTTAGTTGGTGCCTTGAGATATTGGGCCGAGTACTACTGTTGGACCCCACACATATATCAGAGAGCTATAGCACAAGGAAAACCCTTGTCTATAGAAACCTTGGATACCTAACCCTTGGAGACGAAAACAAAAAATAAAACATACAATATCTATTGCCACACAACTGTGTTCGAGTTTCCAAATCACTACACATTTCTTCCTAGTTAAGCTTTTGGAAATTTCATCACTACAGTATTCTTCAGACTGGAGTACAACTCCGTAGGTGTAAAAAAAAATATTTCTAGAAATGTTTGCACCATTATTTGAGACCTATTCCATTGGATTTATCTCTTCTCCCTTATCACATTCATACCTATCATTTGTCAGCAAAAGTTTTTACCCCACCTACCCCTCTTCGGTTCCATCGTCATCATGGCCCATACCCGTAGCCAAGACTTGGAAGCTTGCTTCAATACCTTGCAATCTAATTTCACAGAGACCCAACAAAAAGTGAGACAACTCAGTGCCAATATTTTCGCCATCAATAAAAACATGCATTCCTCCATCGTCGCCTCAATTGCGAAACTCAAAGAAGACCTCAAACAAGACATGACTACCCAACTTGAATCTATCTCTTCGATGATCTGCACCAAGCTGCATATCCCTGCAGATCCCCTTTTATCTGACCCACCTTTTCATACCAAGGCTAAAACTTCCTCTCATTCCCATAATTTTTAGCCCCATCACTTTCAGTGTGACCTACACCTTCCATGGGTGGATGTGACAAAATTTTATGGCTCAGATCCCACTGGTTGGGTAACTCAAATGGAAGATTATTTCTCTTTGTATGAAATTACATATGACTTGGCCAAACTCTAGTATGGTGTTCTCCACCTAGATCAAAAACATTGGCAATGGTGGAAATGGAGAAAAACTGCATGTCAAGGGTATGTTGCTTGGACACACTTTGTGGCAGAGATTTATGAACAATTTGACACTGACACCAACCATTTAGTCCATTTGGCAAAGTTGAAACAATCTGGCAAGGTGGAAGAATTTATAGCTTCTTTTGAGCGACTGGCTTTTCGTACAGAGGGCATGTCTGATGATTTTTTCCAAGAATGTTTTATCAGTGGCCTCAAGGATGAGATGCATTCCCATGTCCTCATGGCTCGGCCTCATATTTGGGTGGAGGCTACTAAACAAGCTAAGGAAGCACAACAGGTTCTCTCTTCTCAAAACTAGAAACCTTCCTTTATTCCTTGCACTAAACCTGTAAATCCCACTCCTCCTTCTACTCCACTAAAGCTCCAAAAATTGGCTAGGTCCAAATTGGATGAACACCAACTCAAAGGCCTTTTTTATAATTATGATGACAAATATTTTTTGTGAAACAAGTGTAAGGAAAAAAATCTTTTTATGGCCATCCCGGAGGATGTTTCAGAAGAGGATGTTGAAGATCCCCTTGTGTCTGAGTCACCTAAACCCACCAATGTTACCCCTCCCTCAAATCCTCCTGACATAGAACCAGTCATTTCCCTAAATGCTCTCACAAGATTCTTTGCTCCCCAAACCCTCAAACTAATTGGATACATCAAGCATAGGAAGGTCATCATTCTTGTTGATAGTGGCAGCACCCATAATTTTATTCATCGCTACATTTCCCAAGAAACTAATTTCTATATCCATGCAATCAATAATTTCTAAATCATGATTGCCAATGGTGGTTCCATGAAATGTGGAAGGCGTTGTGAAAATGTGCATCTCCAAATTGGTGACTACCACCTGAAATCTCATATGTTTTCTATCGACATGGGAGGTTGTGACATTGTGTTGGGTGCAGACTTGATAAGGACTTTGGGTCCCATTCTCATGGATTTTAAGGAATTAACCATGCAATTTGACCAGGAGGTCCAACAATATAAGTTCCAAGGCATAACTGTAGGTTCCCCTGAGATCATTAGTTCCCATCGCATGGAAAAGATGCTCAAAAAAGGTCATTTAGGAATTATTTCCCAACTCCATGCGATACAAGAAACTGAGACACCCTCTATGTCTCAGGACCTCCAATCCATCCTCTCTAAACATCAAGTGGTTTTTTCCACTCCCTAGGGAATCCCTCCTTTCCATGATGTTCATGATCATTCCATTCCCCTTGTCCCAGGAAGCCTTCCTCCCAATATCTGTCCTTATCGTCACCCCTTTTCCCAAAAAAATGAAATTGAGAAAATGGTTCAAGAATTGCTTAACGCAGGTGTTATCCGCCCTAGTACCAGCCAATACTCTTATCCTGTGGTCATGGTCATGAATGAAGAAGGATCTTGGTGCATGTGTCATGATTTCCATGCCCTCAACAAAATCACCATTAAAGAAAAATTTCCCATTCCTAGCATTGATGACCTCTTGGATGAATTGAGTGGTGCCCAGTTCTTTACTAAACTTTATCTTCATTCTAGATACCACCAGATCTGTATGAAAGAGGAAAAAATTCCTAAGACTGCCTTTAGAACTCATCAAGGCCACCATGATTTTTTGGTCATGCCCTTTGGTTTTTGTAATGCTCCCTCCACTTTCCAAAGCCTCATGAATCATGTCTTCCATCATTTTCTCCATCATTTTGTCTTAGTTTTCTTTGATTATATCTTCATCTATAGAAAAACCTGGACAGAACATCTTTCTCATGTGGATCGAGTTCTCCATCTACTCTCTCAGCACCAACTTTTCCTGAAACAATCTAAATGTGCTTTTGGTGCCTCAGAAGTCGAGTACTTGGGTCATCTTGTTGGATCCTAAAAATATTGAAGCTGTGCAAGACTGGCCTCACCCAAAGACTCTCAAAAGATTGCGTGGATTTTTGGGCTTAATAGGTTATTATCGCAAGTTTGTTGAGAATTATGGAAAGATTGTCGCCCCTTTCACTGCACTCCTTAAAGAGAATTCTTTTACCTGGACTCCAACAGCTGCTTAGGATTTTCAAACTTTGAAGATGGCCATGTGCACCACTCTAGTCCTGGAACTTCCTGATTTCACAAAGACCTTTGTCCTGATTTCATTCTACACCCACAGTTGGGCACTCAGGGTTTACCAAAACCTATGACAGGGTCAAACATTCTTTTTGGGGGGATGGTATGAAACATGGCGTTCGTAATTTTGTGGCTGAATGTGATGTGTGCCAATGCAAGAAGGGTGAAACAATCAAATATCCTGGCACACTACAACCGCTTCCGATTCCACCTGCTATTTGGCGGGATATCTCTGTGGATTTTATTGTAGGCTTACCTAAATCGGGAAATAAATCAGTCATCATGGTGGTCGTTGATCGCCTTTCCAAGTGTTGGAACATATATATTTTTCTAAACTTTAGACTTAGATAAGTTTCATTCTTGTTTAAATAAGGAAAAACACACACTTGAATATCATTGTTGATGAAGTCTTCCGTTGAATCCAACGATCTGAAATCCTTAAAAGTTATGGAGCCGCCCACTCGTTAAAAGGTCAAATCACCAACAGCTACCTTCGAAATGTCAGGTTTTGGGGTTTTGCAATACTAACATTCCAACATGTAAGAACTCAAAAGTCCCGATATACGAAGTCGTGAAACTATCTTAAGTTAAACCGGGTTAAAAAAATGATTAACGATATTTAAACCTTATCGCAATTTCACGTTTCAGGGATCCTACCTCGAACGAAAACCAAAGTACCGATACTCGAAATCGTGAAACCCTTGAAGTTAATCATGATTATTTAAAAGTTTAAAAGTGATTAATATTAATTAATCAATCGCGATTTCGCGATTCGGAGAACTTATCTCGAACTAGTATAGAATATCCCGAGACCCGAAACCCTAAAAATATTTGAGGTTAATCATGATTAATTAAAAGGGTTAAATGCAATTAAACTTAATTAATCACATCGCGATTTCACATTTTGTAAGTTATAGCTCAGGCTGTTATAAGATCTCTCAAGAGCCGAAACGGAAAAATTTACTTAAAGATAAGTTTCATTTTTGTTTAAATAAGGAAAATCATGCACTTGAATATCACTGTTGATGAAGTCTTCCGTTGAATCCAACGATCTGAAATCCTTAAAATTTATGGAGTCGCCCACTCGTTAAAAGGTCAAATCACCAATGGCTACCTTCGAAATGTCGAGTTTCAGGGTTTTGCGATACTAACAGTCCAACATGTAAGAACTCAAAAGTCTCGATATATGAAGTCGCGAAACTATCTTAAGTTAAATCGGCTTAATTAAACGATTAAAAATGATTAACGATATTTAAACCTTATCGCAATTTCGCATTTCGGGGATCCTACCTCGAACGACAACCAAAGTCCTGATACCCGAAATTGTGAAACCCTTGAAGTTAATCACGATTATTTAAAATTTTAAAAGTGATTAATATTAATTAATCAATCGCGATTTCGCGATTCAAAGAACATATCTCGAACTAGTATAGAATATCCCGAGACCCGAAACCCCAAAAATATTTGAGGTTAATCATGATTAATTAAAAGGGTTAAATGCAATTAAACTTAATTAATCACTCCGTGATTTCGCATTTCGTAAGTTATAGCTCAGGCTGTTATAAGATCTCGCGAGAGACGAAAAAATGAAATTTACTTAATGATAACTATGATTAACCGATGCTTAAACAAATATTATCTCTTAATTAATACATCGCTTAATGATAACTCGGATAGATTCAAATTTCATATGTTCTTTTCCCGAGCATGAACTACCAAAAATAAATGCCATTAATAATACCTTTATGGAAATCATTCCAAATAAGATTTTGAGCCCCCGCTTGAATCTGATTCATTAAATAAACTAAATACTCTGTCAGTGAAGGTATTGGTTGATTGATGCATTTAAAGGAAAAGGAATGTGAATTTAAATTTCATTATGTGTTTTACTGAGCTGTAAGTTTTTCCAGCTGAAGGATTCTACGCCTTTTTTGTGGAAGATAACAAATTTCAAAGGCTTGATACCATGGCTCCATGGAAAACACCTAAAGTGACTGGTGAAAGTTTGAGCCATAACGCAGATGTTCTCTCTGACACCTTACCTAGGAGCATAGACACCGTCAAATCCTGGACACAAGTATTCAACATCTTACAATATGAATTGGTAAATTGCCCTGATGATTCAAGCGACAACGAGAATGAGGAAATATCTACCAAATACAAAATTGTTGCTCAGTCATAGCTACAGAAGATAGTGACAAGGCCTAATCTCTTTCCCTACAACGATATGATCGGTTGGGTACTGGACCACGTAGATATCCCAACCAGGACTATTTTCAATTCACAAAAGGTCACAGTTGGGTCTTTCATGCCAGAGAATCTACAGGTGATGTACAAATTGTCTTCGGTATCCAATTTTGTTTATAATGAAAATTTCCTAGTAGATTTCAACAAGAAGGAATGCGACCAATATGGAAAAAATCTTCCCAATTTAATTAAATACTGGTATTCTCACCCCGAGAATTTAAGAGCAGACTCCCATAGTATATACCCAGTTACTGCACTAGAACCCCACATAATGTACATAGAAATGATGATGTGTAGGTTCTATGGGAAGGAAAACACAACTCATTTCTTTTTACAGTGGGTACCTATTATACACACAGTAGCAGAAGGGTACTCTTTTGACTGGGAAAAGATATTGTCGGACAATTTTGTTCAATAGATTGCAAGATATCAGAAACTAAGAGCCAAGGGGAAACTGACCCAATTTTTCATGTCAGCTTATATTATGGACGTCATCTGTTTCATGACGTCTTTTTTGTGATGGACTAGAGCTGGACTCCAAATAGTTCTAAACCCATACACATTTATCATTTGAAGCTTTGGGAAGAAAATCCAAAATAATTCTTTTATGAGATATGCAACTGGGTAGTGATGTCGATTGATGCAGGAGCATCCGCACCTCGTTGCGCGAGGCTGCATTCAGAGGAAGGAAAAGACTGCAGGGTGACGCCAGCGTCACGGT
This sequence comes from Picea glauca, assembly GCA_000966675.3. NCBI lineage: Eukaryota > Viridiplantae > Streptophyta > Pinopsida > Pinales > Pinaceae > Picea > Picea glauca. Next base: position 170,394 of record JZKD02S0893316.1, read on the forward strand.
TTAGACCATTTTGATGAGCGTCGTCGTTTACATAAAAGCCTCCATATTTAGGCGTACTTGTATACTGAAATAGACCATGAGTAGATAATCTCTCGTCCTTGTACAACAGAGGCACTTATTAGATTTAATGCAGAGAGAGTAGATTTAGTGCAGGTAGATAGGATCATTAAGTTTAGATTTGACAATTTATCTTTTGAGAGGGAAAACGGGATAAAGACACCCTCCTTTTTATTATTGAGGAGAGAGTAGAAGCAGTATCAGTGTTAGCATTAAGGAGAAGGAAGAAAAACAGACAGAGAGCTGGTGGAAAATCCCCATGTACAGATATTGAATTAATAGAGGAATTTGACTCAATTTCATGGCTGTGATTATTCTCTGTATATTGTTAACCTTATGTTGTTGTATGCTTTCTTCTTGTTATGATTTCATTATTTATGTTGCATATGTGATCTCATGGCAGATTAGGAATCTGGGGGAAAGAAGAGAATAAGTTTCGTTTATCCCCCTGATCGAACCGGAGATTCCTGCATAGAGTGCAGTTGAATCCCTCTGCATGGGGTGCGTAGAGAAGGTTCAATAGGAGAATTCTTATTCTCGTTCACCAGAGGTGACTAAATTGAATCCCATTCCATGGACGTGATTATCCTCTGTGCGTTGTTGGGGTTATGCCTTAGCATTTTTGTTTCCGGATATATCTTTCTTTCGTATGCTGTGTACGTGATTATGTGGAAGAACTAGAAGCTGAGCGCCTGAGAGAATGAGTTCAATTGTTTCTCTGCTTAAGCCAGGAGACTTCTGCATAGAGTGCAGTTAAATACCTCTGCATAGAGTGCGTCGAGGAGGCTGAGCAGTTGAACTTTAGTTCTCTTTAACTCAGAGTCGTTTTGAGTTATTTGAACCGTGCAAGTGAATCCAGGTCAGATTGAAGTCTCAGTAGCAAGTCTGAGAGGAAAAGGCCGAAGCTTGTGTAAGCTAGAGCGCACAAGACCCAGAAGAACTTCAACACTCGGGAAGTGGTTGAAAGTTGAAGGGTGAGCAGGGGCGTGAAGGTTCTCTGAAAGAGTCTGAGTTAACAAAGATCGGGAGTGATAATCCCTTTCGGTTTGTTGTGGAGTCGAGCCTGCAGAGGCCTCACAGAACAAAGGTGGTGAACGAAGAAGCTCGCCAAGCGGAAGAGAATCGGCGACTTGATTTGTCGTGAGGAATCACTAAGATCGCGACCTGACTTGTGGGTCAGAGGTATCGGGAGTTCACGACAGAAGATTCAGGCTTCTCGTAGAGCAAAGTCACGAGAACGCGAAAACACGATGTCCCGGAACGCCTTGCATGGAGTATGTCAAATCAGATGAGATGACAGGAGATCTCGGGATATCGGATCTCGGAAGTGCGAAGCCTCAAGTCTGATCTCGGGAGCCGTGAGAGCACGAGGTTGTGGGGTTTCCGAGTCATCGGCACCTCGGCACTTCGGGCCTCGGAAGTTAAGGACTCGAAGGGGTAAGAATGCTGGTCGCGAGTCGCGATAGCACGAGATTTTGATACGACCGAGGAGGGGTCAACGTTGACCAGAGTATCGGATCTCGGAATCCGAGGGTCCAGTTCCCCGTTGTGGAATTCGCGAAGTCGCGAGATCCGATCCTTCATTGATTAAGGAAGGGAGGATTGTCGGAAGTCACTGTGGGTAAAGACCTCCCGAGGGAGTTGGAAGAGCGTCGACTCTTCGGGCCGTGTGAGGAAGAAGGTCCTGGTGGAGCGACCGTGCTGCCGAGGGCAGGTTGCGTTAGAGTGGTATCAGAGCCCAGGGACTTGTCTGTGTGTTCAAGAAAAAGGGGGAAAGAGAAGCACTCCGATACACACGACTTGAGCCAGGAGTGAGATGCAGAGTGGGGTTCTTTGCTTTCTGAAGCAGAGATAGA
>JZKD02S0893316.1:219780-235560 GCA_000966675.3 Picea glauca
AGTTGTACTATGTATTTATTATTATGCATTATTATATTTATATTATATTTATGAATATTATAGTTCCATTAAACTTATGTTTCATTATATATTTTGAATGACAAACAACCCTCAATTATTATCTTTTGACAAAAAATATTCATTACTTGTGCATTTAATTATATTAAGTTTCATTGTTCAATATGTATTTTCAACCCTTATTTTATTTTATAATTAAAATTTCACATTATTTGGAAGTGAGCATTTCCTTATTTTATTTTGCAATTATTTTTTTTAAGTCATTTTCAAACCTCTTAAGCCCTTGTACTTCTTTTAAAAGCTCTTAGCTCTTGTACTTCTTTTAGTGCTCTTAATAAAAATCTAATTTGCCCATTTTTCATACTTTATTACTTCCTACATCATTAAATAGTCGACTTTCCTTTCGACCCTTGTTTTCAAACAACCTCCACTAATTTGTACCTGCCCACTTAGATGATGTCACCCTAGTACTCTTATTATATGATATAGAGAGGTGTTTTCAATGTATTGTCCAATCGCAGCAAGTGATGTCAACCTTAACTTTAGACTTTAGAATGAACACATTTCTCTTCACTTTTATGGACAAGAAAATGACATATTGACTCTATTTTAGACTTTGGAAGTATGACTTAAGTTTTTTTTTTAATAGGAACCAAATATTTCATAGAGTTTTTCTCCTTTAAACTACTCTTCCATTAATCATATTAAGTTTGTAGAGTAATTTTGTAAATTTTGCTACATTTAGTTGTGAATACATATATAATTTGTTACATTTGATTTTGAATCTTAATTGGATAAATACATTTTGGTTAAGGGCTAATTATTGCATACACCTTTCACATGTTGTCATAATTATCTCTCTTAAGTTTCAAGTGGACCTCCTTCAAATTATACCATTGATCCAACAAAATAACTAAAGTATTAAGGATGACGAAAATAACATTTCAGACGTGTTTATTCCATTTTGTTGTATCTAATATAAATATATTATAAGTTGCTTCCATTTCAATATTTATGTTTTTTTTTAAAGAAAATATATGTGAACAATGTTTTAAAACAAATGAAAAATGAAAAATTCTTTCTTTTAGATTTTTTTTGCAAAATAATAAAAAACACGAAATTTAATGGGTTTTGCTTATTAAAATTTTGGTTTACAATCTTATAAAATAATATTTTTAAATTGTTAAAAATATAATGAATTTAAAATTCTCAAGACTAAAAATATTTTACATTATTAATCTTTATTAATAATATGGCGTTATGTTGTTAAAATTATTTTTATAATATTATTATAAGAAAATATTGATGGAAAATGAAAGATGATTATGATGTTTACTATTTTTTAAGATGATAATTTGTAACAATTTCAAAGTATTAGTAACACCATTTATCTCCATTATGTTTTAACTAATGAAAATAAAAGAGATATAGGAAAATTTCTCTCGAATTTTTTGGAGCATAGAAATAGAATGTTAAAACAAATCAATTAATTTGTTATCAATTTACTTAATGTTTAATAGATTAAGATTGATCTTTGTAAATGATAATCATTGTGGGAACATTTTAGGGATTATATCTCACCATTTGATTAACTTTCTATTTTTATTTTTCCAACAACTATTTGTCAATTTTGTAATTTTTCAAAAGCAATTCATCTAATTTTGATAGGATAAAGTTATTTTATTAAAAATTTGCCAATTGTTTTTAGAAAATTTAGAAAATTCTTAGAAATTTGATTTTTTTTTGCAAAATATCACGAGATGTTTATAGTTAGGATTTTAGGAATTAGTACAAGATTTTCCAAGGTTTCTACAATTAAAGGTGTATAAGTATAAATCCTTAGAATTTTCATTGATCATTATCATCATCAACGTCATGGTTTTCATAAGAAAGGAGGTCCTAAAGAGTAGTTAAGTTATGAAACTGGGTAAAGTTATGTCTTATATTATTAAGGATGGGGCAATATAAAAGAAAATTGTGCCTATCCTCAACCTCCTTTGTATAACAATGTTTTTCGTTTATGTACTCATTTTAAGGTGTTTTTGGATTAGTCTAGCAACTAATTTCACTATGGAGGTCATCAATATTAATTTCAATTTTGGAAAATTCATGTTGTTCTTTAAGCTTGTAATGTTGTAAAATTAGTTTTGAGCATTTTAATTGAGATTTATAGAATATTTAGGGTATTTCAACTTTCTCATATTAATGATTTCATTGTCATTCCATGACTTATATTTAAACGTCATAGGAATGTAATGTTTAATATTTGCCGATATTATTAATTCGATTATCTTCTTTATGACCCAATAGTTAAGCCATCAATAAAAATCTCTATCCCAACCTCTCTTAAACACATTTTGGGTATTGGTCATACTAGTTCAATAATAACAAGGAGTCATTATTAGCTCAACTTTATCAATTTGTGCTTATAATCTCAATATATAATCATGGCTTTGGACTCCACTGAATTATATCCAACTACAATCAAGAGGATGTGGTAAGAAGTGTTGCCTTTTATTTTAAAATTATAGGTTATGGAGCATTTTGTATTTTCCCAAAAAGTTTCCAAGTCTCACAAGGAACGATATAATCTCAAACTTCATAGTTGTAAAGAATAAGTAGGATAACTAAAGTGTTAAAATGATTTTTTCCTTATCCCAGTGTCAAATCTCATCAATTATACATTTGTTTTCAAGACCATAATAATCTTTTGAACCATAAATGATTCTCTTCTCTACACTACAGTTCCAATCTCAATGACAATTGAGATTGATACCTAAGTACTTGTAAAATTACACCTCTTTAATGGTTTTATCACCATGCACATGTGGAAGTCAACTTCTTTACTTAGATTTAGTTATCGTAATCTTGGTTTTATCAATATGAGTGGTAAGCCGTGTTTTTTGAAAATTGGTGAATAAATTCAAGTTGTTTGTGAAAATGTTAAATATTTTTTGCAAAGAGAACACTATCATCAACATATAAAAGAAGGATGGCAATGAATCTAGCCTCAAGTTCTAAACATAACTTAATTTTAATCATATAGATGCCAAAAAGGAAAAGCAAAGAGTCATCCTTACTTAACAAAATATTATAATTAATCTATATTAACCACTTGTTATTGATGATGATGGTTAATGTCCATTGAGACAAAAATTGGTCTATCAGACCTTAAGAAAAGCAAGAGATTACTTGGATTTCTTTAAAATGTTATTCTGATGCTTGAAAAGCATTAAGAGAAGTGTTCCAAGATCACTAAAGTTTTGATGACTTAGAAGGTTAAGAAGGTTGGTATTGTGACAAATAGTTGGATATTGGGATCTAATTTGGTTATATGCATGGCATTCTAGGAGAAAGTGCTTTTCATATTCAACCCTCTTGGTGTCACAAATGTGGAAGATTCTTTGTTTTCATGGTGTTTTGGGGATTGTCCAATACCCAATTTCACTATGCAACTCATGAGAAATAGTTCTTATTTTAGCAATATTGATTCTATTCTTTATGCTAGTCAAAATAGAGAGAAACTTTTTATCTTCAAGGTTAGGGTTAACCACCTCCTTATAATAGCTTAATTTTATTTTATCCTCTAATTCTTTATCACACCATAGATTCTCCTTAAATTTAGCTTGTACAAAATTTTTAGTATCATCGATATTATATAGAATAACTTCTTCTTTTATTCCCCAATGATTTAGCCAAGACTTGGCATCATTATGCCATCCCCGCTTGAGCCGTTGGTGATTTCATCTAGATTCCGAAGTAATTTTGGGGATCCTTTTGTTATCCATGTTGTTTATATTGTTCTTGTACATTAATTACCTAACCATAGCTATGCTCTTTGTTAGTGATAAAAACTGATTTGCTAATTATTTTGATATCACATGATAAATCATTATAAGGTAGAAGATTTATTTATAAATCTTAAAATATTTTAGATAGGCATTTAAATATATTATTCAAATGAATAAAATCAATTCCTATCTTGAAAAAAACCAAAAATAAATTTTAGCCTTCGACGGATAAATGGTTTCTTCACAGTGTAATGAGCCACCGAAAGCTTTCCTTTTCGGCGGCCAAAAGAGTGGATACAGAGCAAAAGAGCCGCCGAATGTGTAGAAGAGACAAAAACATCTTCTTTTTGCCCAGATCATGATTTCTTGATTCCAAGACGCGTGGGAATGATCATAAATAAATGGTAATAATTAGGGGAATACATATCATCTTCCTAATCAGGTTTCGAAGACATGTGATAAGGGAATAACACCAAATGGCATGATTACTCCTGACATAAATCGCCCAGCCATCAAAGATAAATTTCTGAATCTATGATTTTCATCAGCAAATTGCCAAATAATGCTTCAGCTGTCAAATTCAATTTATATTGATCATATTAGATCTTATTGGTTAAATATTATGTTATTTTAGGTATTTTAGATCCATTAAAATAGGATCTCGAAACCTTGATGTAAAGGCTATAAAGCATAAGACCTTTGATACACTAAAGGGAGGAGGAAACAGTCTGAGGACTGTGGTTCTATTCCTGAAGACTTGTACATTTCATCCTTTGGAAATGTCCATGAATATATCTTGACATCGAGCTTCTTTCACTTTGTTTGTTCATTTTTCATCTCCTTTCTTTCCAAGTTTATGTATACTCAATGACAGAAGGTTGTCATCCCATCTCTTCATTGGTATATTAGACTTATATACTTTTCTTCTTATGTTTGTCTTAATGCCAGATAGTTGTCATCCTATCAGTGCATTCATAAGCTAAAGATGCAAGTATTTACTCATTTGGTCTAGCCATATATCATATGCAATCGTATATATATTTCTGATGGTATGAAGAGTATTTTACCTATCATTACTGGCCATTCACATATTCTATTGTATAGATATTTCTGTTAGCATAATGAGTCTTCTCCATATTTCCACACATTGATTAAAACCTTCTGAACAACATAGTTGAAAGCCTTGGTCTTTTGAGTGAAGTTATGGGTTTCTAAATGGATATGAGTTTATAATGTCATCCGATTTGATCCTTTTTACTCTACATTATTGATCTATTTAAGTTACCAAGCTTACACCCTTCTACAATCAGGGAGTGATTTCTTGGAGTGATAACAAAATGGTGTCGTTGCCGGAGAACGAAAGTGAAAGCAAAGTTTCCCTAGGAGAATGACAAAGATCTAATTCTTGATGGAAGACAAGAGACAAACATGAAACTTGATTGTAATCATCTGCCTAACGACTCCACATTAAAGACTCCACTAGGGAGAATCCAGTTGATAGAAGATGAAGAGGTTGAATTCAAAATCTAGGTACCAGTTCATCAGTTTAATTTATGAACTATTGTTATTCTTTATCAACTCCTTTATACTTTTCCCTTCACATGTTAAAAGAATTATCCTTTGTTTCGTATATTCTGAATATTATCAACCATCTTTTATAAATCCATCTTTAGAAGAAGATTTGCCGCCTGCTTGTATTGTAGAAGTTAAATCAGTTTTTGTGCCTCAATTTATTTATAAAAATGACCTATGTATTCAAATTCCTTCTAAATCTGATCAGCCATGTAACCTTGAAGAAATCAAAACTAATTCAAAACCTATACAGATCTCAACACTTGTTTCCATAACCTCTGAACGTTGTCAGCAAATTGCTATCCCTCATGATCAACCCACAACCTTTCAAATCAAAATCAGGATGAAGATGCTTAAGCCATTAAATCTTCTCTCTCATATTCATCCTTATCCTCTTGACTGTTATGAATATATCCCTTGGTTTTCTAGAGAGAATCAAGCTTCAGTTGAGAGGCACTTGGAATCTTTTGAAGATTTTATTGACCGTTTTCATATTGTTTATGAGGATGTTATCATGAGATTTTTCTCTAAGTCATTGATTAGAGATGATGTTATATGGTTCAAGAGTTTAAGAGATAAATCCATTGGCTCTTGGATAGAATTCACTGATGTTTTTATGAAACATTGGGGAAAACATAAATCACTAGATTCTTACCTTGCTGAGTTCTATACTTTGAAGAGAGAACAAAATAAAACTTTGTCTGCTTTTAATCAGAGATTTTGTAGCATCTATCATGGCATGTCATTGCAGATCAGGCCCACGGAGACAACTTCCATGATATATTATGTGATGGGACTACAGTCAAAACTTTCCCTTCTTCTACTAGAAAGGAAATATTTGTCATTAAACATTTTGTTTGAAGATGCTTTAGAGGTGGAGGAAAACATTTGTGCTTCAAGGAGAATCCCAGAGAAGGTTGATTTTGAAAACCATCATCTACCTAAGCCAACAAAATGTCAGAACATTTCATATTTTGAACAAGAAGGTAATGATTATGTGGTAGATTTAGAATAGTAGCAGGCAGCTGAAATTGTTTCAGATTGTGAATTAGATTCTTCAACATTGGCAAAGCATTCCAAAGACATTATTCATGTAAAATTTATGATCAGTTTGCAAAGTATGTTGAACCTATGATAATTAATGATTGTATAGACAACTACATTTTTAGAGCTGACCATAATCTCTGTCATTCAAACCCTTCTCTATCATAATCTACTAAACACTATTCTGAAGAGAATGTCATAGTGTTTAATGATCACAAGGTAATCACAAAAGAACAAGAAAGTAATCAATCTTCTAACAGAGAAGCAATCATAGATATGCAACTTTTTCCTCAAGATCAGAAGTTTTCTGATTTCAGTTTCAAAGATCCAGTAATAGCCTTCATAGAATCACACCTTTCAGAAAATTTGAAAGTTTCAGACTTCTTAAGCTTCCACATATTTCCTGTTGAGTTTGGTTTTGTGAAAGATTTTTATTCACTGCTGTTGCATTTCACAAATCATGTATTGATGAGTGAGAATGATGAAATCATTTCAGTATTAAAATTGTTTGGCTGGCTGCTATGGAAATCAACCTTTACCTAACCAAATCATAGAGTTGGTTAGGGTATATAGGATAGGAAATAAGCTCGCTTCCCGAGAATTTTTTTCTTTCACTTTACAACAGATGCAACAGTTACCTTGTGTGAATAAATGCAGTCTTGAAGATGTACACATATCTTTACACAAGTCATAAAATATTTTCAGAAAGAGGTGAATGGATGACTCTATGCCCAATAGAATGTTGACTCCATGCCCAATGGAATGATGACTCCATGCCCAATGGAACACTAGAGACTAAGTTATGGATTTTATTTTTCCAGGAAAGGCACTAGATTTGTGGTTCTTGGAAACCTCACAGGGAGGTCTCCATCCCAGTTGGAGCCAGATGTTAGTGATAAAAAATGATTTTCTAATTATTTTGATATCACATGATAAATCATTATAAGGTAGAAGATTTATTTATAAATCTTAAAATCTTTGAGACAGGCATTTAAATATATTATTCAAATAAATAAATCAATTCCTATCTCGAAAAAAACCCAAAATAAATTTTAGCTTTCAGTGGCTAAATGGTTTTTTCAGAGTGTAATGAGTTGCCGAAAGCTTTTCTTTTCAGTAGCCAAAAGAGTGGATACAAAGAAAAAGAGCTGCAGAATGTGTAGAAGAGTCCAGAAACATCTTCTTTCTGCCCAGATCATGATTTCTTGATTCCAAGATGTGTGGGAATGATCATAAATAAAGGGTAATAATTAAGAGAATACATATCAACATCCTAATCAAGTTTTGAGGACATGTGGTAAGGGAATAACACCAAATGGAATGATTACTCTTGACAACAATTGCCCAGCCATCAAAGACAGATTTCTGAATCTGTGATTTTCATCAACAAATTGCCAAATAATGCTTCAACTATCAAATTTGATTTATATTGATCAAATTAGATCTTATTGGTTAAATATTATGTTATTTTAGGTATTTTAGATCCATTAAAATAGGATGTTGAAAACTTGATGTAAAGGCTATAAAGCCTAAGACCTTTGATACACCAAAGGGAGGAGGAAACAGTCTGAGGACTGTGGTTCTATTCCTGAAGACTTGTACATTTCATCCTTTGGAAATGTCCATGAATATATCTTGACATCGAGCTTCTTTCACTTTGTTTGTTCAGTTTTCATCTCCTTTCTTTCCAAGTTTATGCTTACTCAATGAAAGAAGGTTGTCATCCCATCTCTTCGTTGGTATATTAGACTTATATACTTTGCTTCTTATGTTTGTCTTAGTGCCAGATAGTTGTCATCCTATCAATGCATTCATAAGCTATAGTTGCAAGTATTTACTCATTTGGTCTGGCCATATATTATATGCAATCTTATATATGTTTCTGCTGGTATGAAGAGTATTTTACCTATCATTACTGGCCATTCACATATGCTATTGTATAGATATTTATGTTATCATAATGAGTCTTCTCCATATTTCCACACATTGATTAAAACCTTCTGAACAACATAGTTGAAAGCCTTGTTCTTTCAAGTGAAGTTATGGGTTTCTAAATGGATATGAGTTTGTAATGTCATCTGATTTGATCATTTTTCCTCTACATTATTGATCTATTTAAGTTACCAAGCTTACACCCTTCTACAACCAGGGAATGATTTCTTGGAGTGATAACACTCTCAATGGGGGAAAGGCTTGCTTCGATGAAGAGGATTTGATAGGGTGTATTGCCCTTGATTTTAAGATTATAATTTATAAAATTCTTTTGGATCTACTCCATCTTTATCCAATATTCTCGAGAGGTACTACATCCCCAAGAGTGATAAAAGTATCAAAGAGGATATTTTTACTATCCCATAGCCAAAGGTCATCTAATTTACAATTATTTTCAATCCCATATAACATTTCCACCCTCCATTTATCCTTTTCTCAATGCTACAATTCCAATTGAGCTTGTGATGAATATCAATTCCAATATACTTGTACGAAGACACTTCCTCCAAGATACTATTGTCATATACAAAATTATCATAAGTGATCTTGTTGGATTTAATGATCATAACCTTCATTTTGTCAGTGTTCACAGTCATACCTATACTAGAGAAGAAGTATTTGAGGATTCTAAGTTGCTTACTAAGGTCATAGGGATTCCTTTCCATTAGAACAATATCATCAACATAGAGAAGAAGGATGATTACTATACTATCAAGAGTTGGCCCAACACAACCTGCGACTTCCAAACATTCTTATAAATTTTCAATGTAAATTCCAAAAGGGTAGGGGATAGGGGTCAACCTTGATTGACTCATATATTGCAGTTAATTTCTTTTAACCAATCCTCATTTCTCCTAAACTTGGCAATAACGTTCTCATACAATCTTACTGCATCAACTCTCATACCGGTGGGAACTTTTATCTCTTCTAACCTATTCCAAAGGTTGGTCCTAGGTATAGTGCAAAAATATTTCCTAAGTAAATGAAACAACAAAGGAGATTGGTTTTAATGTTGTGAAACTCCTCTTCAATGATCCTAATCATGATAAGGTGTTCCATAGTTGAATTATAACATCTAAAACCAACCTGATATTTAGCTCTTTTTCCGTGGCTTTCTAGCCATATCCTTATCTTCTTTTCCAAAATACTTCCATATAGTTTGGATAAAATGGGGATAATTATAATGGTCCTATAATTAGAGGGATTTTTTTTATCCCCACTTTTAAAAATAGGTACAATGAGGCTTTGGGTCCAAGGTTTAGGGAATCCCTTCTTAACTGCTAAATTGAAGATCTTGTGTGTGGGGGGCATCAAAATAGGCCCTCCAATTTTTAATATTTCATCTTGGTAGCTCTCGATGTCCTTAGATTTCTTGTTTGCAAGTTTTTTAACCCCAAACTTTATGTCTTCTATAGAAAAAACATCATATTTTGTAGAAATGTTTGAAATTTTGTCTAGGACATTATGAAATTCATAATTGTTTTTAAGGTAGGAATTCCTGTCTATCAGGGGAATCATAACATTTTCTTTAGTTTTACGAGTCAAAATTTGCCTCCAAAATTTCTTTTGATCTAGATTAGAAAGGTGCAAAATATTCTCTTTCTTTCTATTTATGTAGTGCCTTTTGTTTTTTCTTTTAATTAGGGCTTTGTATCTATTAATCTTATCATATTTCAAAGATTCATTACATGCATCCCTAATGGATTTTCTAGCAAGTTTACACTCATTATCATACCAAGGGTTGGAAATTCTATTCTTATTTTACACAACACTTCGATAGCGAATTTTTTGTGGAGGTAGAGAGGATTGTTGTAAAATTATGATAGATGTCTTCAATATTGTTTTTATATGATAGAAAATTTAATTCAATGTTTAAGTCCTTTAAAAGGAGATTAGATTTATTTTTGTCAAAAAGTAGATTCCTTTGGTTACCAAAGTTATCTTCAAGGGGGTTTTTGTGCATTGTAAAGTTTAGAGTTAGGGTTAAAGGTCTATGATCATAGTCAGGCTCATGTTCGTTTAAAATTTTAAAATTTACTATTTGGTTGTAAACATGTATATTTGATATCACATTGTCGACAACACTACTACCTAGCCCATGGATACAAGTCATCTGGTTAGATTTCAACCACTTCATTAGACCATTACAAATGATTATATATTGAGAATTGAAAATCTTGATTAGCTCAGTACCATATAAATTCTCAGTCAAGTCTTCCAAGTTTCTCTTTTATCTATTAGCTAAAACAAGGTCCTTGCCTAGCCACAGAGAATTAATGTTGGGATCGTTGCTTCAGATAATAACTTGATTATTTATAGTTCTAGCATTAAATTCTCCTAGGAGGAGGATACTACCTTCATTTCTTAGACTGTAAATATCTTATTCTAAGCTTTTATAGGGACACTTTTTATCTAGATTATTTTTTGTATAAAAGGTAGAATTAATAGGTGCAAAATAAAAAAATTCTATATACATCTTCTTAGCATTGACATATGAAATATCAATCCAAATGAACTTATTGAGAGGTTATTTTTTGTGAAGACAGATGTGAGGAGAAATGTTTGTTCTTATGTAACAAACTATGCCTCCAACCCCTCTACAGGAGGATTTCTTGTTCCATGTTGACTACAATATAAATTCATCTATGTTAGGATCCTTAGATTCCTCATGCTCCCAAGTTTCAACTAGAAATAAAATATCAATTTCACTTGGGATCTAACTTAATACAGGCCCTTTGCTCCAAGGAAAGCCCAGACAACTCCAAGAAAGGATTTGAAGTGTCTCAAATTTCTATTTATTGTTATCCTTTTGGTCTCTATCCCCATTAATAACTTTTTGGTTCCTAATTATTTCCCATTTTCCTTATTTTTTGGATTCCTTTACCTTTTGAACCTCCTTCCTTAATTCAACTTGATCTTTTGGAATGAGGTCTTCATTTACAAATATTCAATACCCTTTTAAGCTCAAAGTTTAACTAAGTATGTCATTTTTATGGGCATTAGAGATTACTGTTGGCGATGGAAGTCACTCCTGGATTGCTAGCAGAAGCAGAGCCCGACGCCCATCAGTTTTATGTCACGATGGTTTATAGATGGGATGACCGAATGGAAGCCAACTCAAAACAATATCATTCCAACACCAAAACTAGGCCGGGCATGCATAGGTGAGTGAGGTCTTACATAAACTTCAGAAAGTGAGCTGTAGTAAAGGGTGAACAGGCGGAAGACTTATATAAGAGGAAAGCAAAGGTCTGTTATTAACATCGGGTTTCTAACAGGCTGTGGAAGAAGACGTCCAAATGCAATATCATCTTACATTCAAACGCAAAAGCCAGAGAATGCAATAATGCAACAATAAATCTTTTATCATGACATAACTGCAATAATTTGCGCGAATCAGTCAATCACGGACTCTCCTAGAATGAGACCAAAATTAGATGGAGTAAGAAAAACTGTCTGTCATAAAACAAGATATCTCATATACAGATGCATAACCAACAACCTAGAATATCTGTTAAAACTTTATAGTAGGGAGCTCTTCTCTACCATCGATACTTACAAAATACAAAGGCTGAGTTTATATACTCAGGAAAAATCACCTCCCAGAGGCATGCCCAGTCACCCAAAGCTTGGTGTTCCCTTAGTCAAACTCGTACTGATATTTTTCTTTAAATTCCACCTTAACTACGCATGGCTCCTGTAAGGAGGGTAACTGAGCCATGAAGTGCTCGGCTAGCGTGCGCAGACTTCTCTGTTGAGTCGAGGACTTCGACACGGCTTCATTGAGAAAATTGATACACAGGACCTCTGCGAGCAGGCAGCTCGCTAGACCCTCCATTACCCTTACTTAATGAATGAAAGGAGTTCTCAACCACCCGCTCTTGCCTTCATTTACTTCAATGCTAGAAACAGTATTAAGATCGGTTCCGATGGTGCATGGAGATCGTGATGATCCCCTCTGCAACTGAAATCAGCGCCTTTGGCCTTCTTTATGCAACTCCTTCCTCTCCCCAAGTGACCATGGGCTGTGACCATGTGCTTATTCCCAATGCGCTTTCGGCGTTCGCAAATGAAAAGGAACTATTCTTGAAATTTGAAATCGCGATGAGCAAAACGCCGAGATGGCTCAATATGATGCCACGTGTCCCTCTGACATTTGACGGTCTTGGACTCACCCGACACTACTGTGGGCTCGAGCCTGGGACTCTCCTGGCATCTCATGCATCAGAACATAACGAAGATGCCTTTTTGTGCCTTGGAGTCGCGATGGGTGAAATGACGAGATGGCCCAATTTGCTGCCAAGTGTTCCCTTTAGATGGACGACTGAAAATGCTTCGTGATGTTGCGGGCCCCAGCTTCGGCATTTTCGGCGCTGTCGGGGTTCAGGGTTTCGCGATGTTCAAAGACATAAAATCTTCACCCCACGAACTCTCGAATGCCGAAATGGCACGGATGCATTCCGTGTGTCCTTAAGATGACCGACCAAGGTAGCACTCTCCGCTTAATAGGGGACCGCACTCATTCTCAGGTTCTCTTGTTGTGACCTGGCGGTAGGACCATGGGCCGAGCTTTGAGGGGCGCTTATCGATGTTTCGGGGTTCAGGGTTTCGAAAGGTGAAGAGACGGGGAATTTTACCCCTTGAACTCCCGAATGCCGATATGTCGGTGTGACTGGATCCTGCGCCACGCATCACTGGATCGGATGACCCAGATTCAACCTTGAAATATAAGAGCTTTCCTTGGTGCTATATGTCGGGAAACTTGATAGCCCCGAGACCCCGATGACCATTGATCTGCTTTGTGGATGGATCTCGGCTGTCGACAACAAAACCTTGCCCACTCGTTTGACTCATAACCGGAAAGGAGATCCTTCTGCTGCTGCACTTGGGTGTTTCCCGGTCATTCTGCAGACTTGGGTACTTTTGTGCCTACGACAAAAATAATCACTAACATTAGGCTCCATGGGGGATAGAGTCGTCCCTGTGATTCTCTAAGAACTCCTTCTGCAGCTTCAGTGCCTTGCTATTGGGCTATGGAGTCATTTATTAAGCCGAAAAACATACAAAAAAGGAAATAAACCAAGAACTAAAGGATAATATTTACAAACAAGGGAGCCGTCTGAGGCTCAAATAAAACATCACTTCAAAAAATGCCCATTCACTGGGCTTTTGAAAACTTCTTCACCCTCTAGATATTGCAACCCATACGTGCTGTTTGAGAAAACCTCAGAGATTTTGAAGGGGCCAATCCAGAGGGCATCAAACTTGCTGTGTTTTCCTTTGTCCTGCCTGGGGGCATCCCACTTAAGTACCAAGTCCCCGATCTCAAACTCTTTCTTCCTAACCTTCTTGTCGAAAGCTTGCTTGATATTTTCCTGGTGACTATGAGTTGCAGTCCTCACCTGCTCTCTAATCTATTGCACCTCTACTATCTGATGAATCCTCCTGATCATATGATATGTTTCTCCCTCATAGTCTTGAAAGAATTTCACCACAGGTAAGGCGAGCTGAGTAGGAAAAACCACCTCTACTCCATAGACTAGCTGAAAAGGCGAAGTGCCCAGAGATTTATTCGTTGTCACACGATTAGCCCACAGAGAAAACTTCAACTTTGAATCCCAAGACCTTTTGTTGTCTTCGAACAGTCTTTTGATGATCCTTACTAGGCTTTTGTTGGAGGATTCTGCTAAACCATTGCCCTGGGGATAGTAGGGGGTGGAGTGAATTAGTGAGATCTGGAACTGCTCACAGAACTTAATTAGGGCTCAGACTTGAAAGAAGCAACATTATAGGTGACGATCCTACTGGGATAGCCAAATCTGGCTATGATATCATCCAGGAAGTTGATAATTACTTTGTGTGATACGCCTCTGGTGGGGACAACTTCTATCCACTTGGTGAAATAATCCGTTGCAGTCAGGATCCATCTATGATGACCACTTGAGGGAGGATGAATTTCTCCAATGAAGTCCAACCCCCACTGCTGAAAAGGTGTTGTAGATACTATAGGATTCAATGGAAATGATTTGAGTTGTTGCTTTCCTAAGAACCTTTGACGTTTGATGCAAGCTCTGATTCCTCTGCAGACATCAATGAATAAAGTAGGCCAGTAATATCCAGCCCCGAGGATCTTATGAGCTGTGGTCTTTCATAAATGATGCCCCCACAAAGGCCTTCATGGAAATCAAACATAACTTTCTGGGCTTCTGGTGGGTTCAAACATCACAAAAGCATCTCTAAAGGATCTCTCTAGCACAAGACTTGCTCAATGAGACAATACCTGACTGTCTTGAGCTTCAAAGCTCTTGCCCTGCTTTTACCCATTCCATCCGGAGGCTTCAATTCCTGCAGAAAGTACAAAATGTCACGATACCAGGCACAATCTGCTAGTGATAAGCCATCTTGAGAGCGTTGGCTGGGCAACTCAGCTTGCTGAGTTCCCAAGCGAGTGTTGATGAAACTAACTCCCAAGGCTTCACAATTGGATTCAACTAGTAGCTTGGCTAAACCTTGCCCCTTGACTAGTTTGGTGGGATTTATCTCTAAGTAAAATTCTAGGATTTTAGCGATCCATCTGCCTCTTCTCCCATCTACATCGGGTTGTACAAGGATGTCCTTCACAGAAGCTAAAGGAACGTATG
This sequence comes from Picea glauca, assembly GCA_000966675.3. Classification (NCBI taxonomy): domain Eukaryota; kingdom Viridiplantae; phylum Streptophyta; class Pinopsida; order Pinales; family Pinaceae; genus Picea; species Picea glauca. Next base: position 234,839 of record JZKD02S0893316.1, read on the forward strand.
CAATTACCTTTGAATGCAAGACGTAAACTCTGAAAGCTTTGAGATCTTTCACTAAGGCATAGGCTTGTTTTTCCATGATTTCATACTTGATCTCTGCGTCTCTTAACGCCTTGCTAAAGAAGGCAATGGGCTTCTCTCATCCCTCCTCATTTTTCTGCAATAACACAGCTGCTACCGTATCGAGAGAGGCAAAAGAAAAAACTAGGAATGACTTGAAATAATCTGGACCAATCAACACAGGTGCCTCAGTTAGTGCCCTTTTTATTTGGTCAAAGGATTCCCTGGGCTCTGCAGTCCATTTCACTTCATTTCCCTTCCTGAGCATGGTCATGATGTGTTTCACTAGCTCGGAAAAATTTGAGACAAACCTCCTCAGAAAATTAATTTTCCCTAAAAAGGCATGAACCTCCTTTTTAGACCTGGGAAGTGACAAGGCTTGAATTGCCTCCACCCTGATGGGATCAATTCTCACTCCCTCTGTTGATACTATATGTACCAATAACTTCCCTTCCTGCATAGCGAACAAAGATTTCTTAGGGTTTAGGGACAGGCCGAACCTCCGACATTTCGCAAAAACTTTTCTTAAGTGGCGGCGGTGTTCCTTGTCTGAGCTGGAGAAGACCGTGATGTCATCGAGATAGATCACCACAAACTGGTCCTTCTCCCCGATGAAGGCTATATCCATGGCTCGCTGAAATGTTGCTCCTGCATTCATTAGTCCA
>JZKD02S0893316.1:237928-249836 GCA_000966675.3 Picea glauca
CACAATATCCATGACCACACTTTTCATGGGCAGCTGAAACAATGAAACCACCAGGTCTTTGATGACTCCTAGACACTGCACCCTCCTTGAATCGAAAGAATACAAATCATGGTAATATTTTGTCACTTCCAGTCCCAACTCTTCCATTACTATTTTGGGCATAAGGTTATGGGAAGCTCCTGAGTCCATGAGGTAGTTATGTAGCACTTTATCGTGTATGTTCAGGGAGGTGTAGAAGGGAGGGGATGAATCATATCTGTCTTCTACCATGGGACCTAGGATGACAACTGGTTTCTCATCTTGAAGGTTCACTAAGTCAGAGGGAGGTTGGGGGGACTCAGATTGTAGCATCTTGGAAAGGGACCTTTTGAAGTCCTCATTTTTAACTAGCTCTGAGAGGGGAATGGGAATTCTGATCTTTTGAATTTCATGCTCAAAATTAAAGGAGGAAATTGGCTTAGGAGCTTCCCTTACCTCAGTGACAGGCTCCTTGGCTGCTGGTGAAGCACTCTGAGTTTTATTTTCTTTAGTAATGGCTGTCGCAGACTTAGTAGGCCTATCTGCTATGAGGGGCTGGTCTTGGCTGTCAAAGTCTTCTTCTTTCCTTCTTGACCTGAGATTGTATCTATTAGGGGTATGACCAGCCCTTTCTCCTTTACCCAACTCATGGATTTGAATTCTCATCAGGGATTCTTCATATGCAAACTGTGTCAAATGGGGAAAAGGAGGAGCTTCTTCAATACAATGAATTTCAGGGCCAAGCTCATCTATCTCCTCTCTTTCCTCATGAGAATCTAGGTTGTTCTTGAGAGGGGTCTAAATCCTCTGATCATCCCTGTCCCTGCTCCTTTGTTCTCTAGGAAAATCCTGTGGCACATTGTTATTAGGCTTCCTGAAACCCATAGTATCTGCATTTTGGGGATTTCTGTAAATGGGCTTACCTTCTAATTCCCACCTTTCCATTCTGGCAGAAAGCAATTTTAGTGCTCTAGCTGTCTCATCTATCTGATGGGGCAGGGGAGAGGGACTGGATGAGGAATATTCAGGCCTACTCTTGGACATATTTCTATCACTGGCACTCCTGATTTGATTCACCTCCAATACATTAGATTCTACCTCCACGGTTGCATCCTGCATGTGGGCCAACGTCGTAGCTCTTCTCTCTCTTAGCAGTAGGCAGAAATCGGGATCAAAAGCACTGGAGTAAGTGATCTTAGTCGAGGCTTCTGAGGGTTTAATCTCTACGAGGATTTTGTGGTACATTTTATTGAATCTTTTGGAGAAGTCAGAGACAGACTCTCCTTCCTTATTCTTCAAGGACCTGAACTCAGTCATGTAATACATGAAATCCTTCTTATCTCCCCACTGCCTCAAGAAAGCATTATCCAGGGCTTCAATTCCAACAATAGATTTAGGAGCTAATCCTCTAAACCATTTCCTTACCTCACCATCCAGGCTCTGGACAAAAAACCTCATCCAGATATCTTCATCTCCAATGTTCATGTTGTCTGCATAACTGTAGAAAGCAGCCAGGTGTTCTTCCGCAGTTATGTCCCCTTCCCCAGTGAACTTGGGCATATATTTCAAGTAATCTCTAGCAGGGAAAGGATTCATGGGATGAGGTAAGATCAAGGGAGCATACCTAGTAGCAACTATGGCGTCCATTCTACTCAAAGGGGGATTAGCACCAGCCATAGGAATATTAGGTGGAGGAGAATTTGGAGGAGAAGGAGTTCGCAAAGGGGTTACTGAGAATGAGTCTCGAAGTGGAGTGGGAAACAAGAGGGGATTTAAGGAGAAGGCTAACGAGCTCAAGTCAGCGGGTGCTCCCCTTTGCACAGGAGTGGTTAAACTAGGAATAGGGAAATCTTCTGCGATCCTGGGTCTACGCTAGGGTAAAACTTCAGGGGAGAGGGGAGTGACAAGGTCTTGTCCCTCTGGTCCCAGATCAGGAGAGGAAAACTCGACAGGAACACTCCCAAAATTTAGGAAATGGGAAACTGCAGAAACAGGCCTGTCGGGAAACTGAGGAGGAGAAAAAGGAGCTCCCACAGAAGGATATGGTGGATTACCTAGTTCGGTGATGGACACTTCTTCTTCAGAGGCCTTTCCCTTCCTGAGAACCACTTCCGGATCAGTTTCAGGTGTAGCTAGAGGCAGTTGTGGATCAGACCGCGTGTGTTTGCCTCTGAAAGCCACAATTAATAGAGCAGGTTCTCCCCAGCGGAGTCGTCATAATGGAGTCTCCAGGTGCACAGTAGCAATCTTGATAATTATGATATCTGATGCACCTTCAGAATCATTTGATCGTTGTCATTCAATCTCGGGGAAACTATTCAACTTCGTCCCCGACAATGGCGCCAGAAATGTTGGCTACGAAAGTCACTCCTGGATTGCTAGCAGGAGCAGAGCCCAACGCCCATCAGTTTTATGTCACGATGGTTTATAGATGGGATGACCGAATGGAAGCCAACTCAAAGAAATATCATTCCAACACCAAAACTAGGCCGGGCATGCATAGGTGAGTGAGTTCTTACATAAACTTCAGACAGTGAGCTGTAGTAAAGGGTGAACATGCGGAAGACTTATATAAGAGGAAAGCAGAGGTCTGTTATTAACATCAGGTTTCTAACAGGCTATGGAAGAAGACGTCCAAACGCAATATCATCTTACATTCAAACGCAAAATCCAGAGAATGCAATAATGAAACAATAAATCTTTTATCATGACATAACTGCAATAATTCGCGCGAATCAGTCAATCATGAACTCTCCTAGAATGAGACCAAAATTAGATGGAGTAAGAAAAATTGTCTGTCATAAAACAAGATATCTCATATACAGATGCATAACCAACAAACTAGAATATCTGTTAAAAATTTACAGTAGGGAGCTCTGCTCTACCATCGATACTTACAAAATACAAAGACTGAGTTTATATACTCAGGAAAAATCACCTCCTAGAGGCATGCCCAGTCACCCAAGGCTTGGTGTCCCCTCAGTCAAACTTGTACTGATATTTTTCTTTAAATTCCACCTTAACTACGCATGGCTCCTGTAAGGAGGGTAGCTGAGCCGTGAAGTGCTCGTCTAGCGTGCTCAGACTTCTCTGTCGAGTCGAGGAATTCGACACGGCTTCGTTGAGAAAATCGATACAAAGGACCTCTGTGAGTAGGCGGCTCGCCAGACCCTCCATTCCCCTTACTTAATGAATGAAAGGAGGTCTCAACCACCCGCTCTTGCCTTCATTTACTTCAATGCTAGAAACATTATTAAGATCGGGTCCGATGGCACCTAGAGATCGCGATGATCCCCTCTGCAACTGAACTCGACGCCTTTGGCATTCTTTATGCATCTCCTTCCTCTCCCCAAGTGACCATGGGATGTGACCATGTGCTTATTCCCAATGCACTTTCGGCGTTCGCGAATGAAAAGGAACTATTCCTGAAATTTAAAATCGCGATGAGAGAAACGCCGAGACGGCTCAATCTGATGCCACGTGTCCCTCTAAGATATGACAGTCTTGGACTCACCCGACGCTGCTGTGGGCCCAGGCCTGGGACTCTCTCGACATCTCGTGCATCGGAAAATAACGAAGCTGCCTTTTTATGCCTTGGAGTCATGATGGGCGAAACGCTGAGATGGCCCAATTTTCTACCAGGTGTTCCATTTAGATGGACGATTGAAAATTCTTTGTGATGTCATGAGCCCCATCTTCGGCGTTTTCGGCGCTGTCGGGGTTCGGAGTTTTGCGATGTTCAAAGACATAAAATCTTCAGCCCACGAACTCCCGAATGCCGAAATGGCACGGATGCGTGCTGCGTGTCCTTAAGATGACCAGCCAAGGTAGCACTCTCCTCTTAACAGGGGACCGCGCTCGTTCTCAGGCTCGCTTGATGTGACCTGGTGCTAGGACCGTGGGTCGGGTTTTGAGGGGCGCTTATCGGCGTTTCGGGGTTTGGGGTTTCGAAAGGTGAAGAGACGGGGAATTTTACCCCTTGAACTCTTGAATGTTGATATGCCAGTGTGACTGGATCCTGCGCTACGCGTCACTGGATCGGACGACCCAGATTTAGCCTTGAAATATAGGAGATTTCCTTGGTGCTATATGTCGGGTAACTTGATAGCCCCGAGACCCCGATGACCGTTGATCTGCTTTGTGGATGGATCTCGGCTGTCGACTAGAAAAACCTTTCCCGCTCATTTGAATCGTAATCGGAAAGGAGATCCTTCCGCTACTGCGCTTGGGTGTTTCTCGGTCATTCTATAGACTTGGGTACTTTTGTGCCTATGACAAAAATAATCGCTAACAATTACCATAACCTGAATCAACCTATCTTTATTTTCAATTACTTTTCCCAACCTTTTTGCTTCTATAAGGCCAATTGTTTCAATTTGTGATTTATTTTTTAATTCCTCCTTGTCTATTTCTAATGTGTATTCACATTTATGTTATTTTTTACAAAAAATTATGAGGTTCAATGATCTTTGTTACGCTCATGGTCTAACTCTATGAGCTTATTCATTTCCTCTTTGATAGGTTTGATATCCAATTTGTGTTCCGCACTATATAGGGACAAATTGTTAATTAACTTGTCTTTTGGCTCTTTAATCCTATCCCTAAGATTGTTTTTTCATCCACCTCTTCTTCCTTTGTTGATTGTTTTTTTTCTTGATTGGTTTTTTCTATTTCTTGTAATCTAGCCTCCATTTTGTGTAGCTGAGTTTCAAACCCTAATAGTTTCACAATAGTTTATTGTCCATATGTCTTTGAATATTATCTTCGAAGAATATAAATTTATTATCAAGCATTGCCACTAACTCATTTCAAAGCATTGCTACTAATTCACTTCGAAGTTTGGATTCTCTCTCTTCTCTATGATTTTCTATTGATTCTATAGATTCATGCAAATGTTTTTCTATTGATTCTATAGATTCATGCAAACTATCTACGGTTTCTTTGTTAGGCCTTCCTCTATTATATTTAGGTACCGATGGTGAATTACTCATATTGAAAAGAAAAATAGGTAAATAAAAAACTTGTGCACCTAATTCACGGAAGGGTTTGAATAATCACTAATAGAGTTACCGTAGATTAGATTTACCACAAACCAAATTTACCGTAGACCCAAAGATAAATATTCATGTAGTAGCACTGCAAAGACAATATTCACCACTGTAGAGATAATATTCACTACAAAGATATTCACTAGATCAATTCACCTCAGAGATTAATTCACCTCAAATATTATTAATAGAGAAATCCATTACATTGCATCTAAGAATAACCTTTTGTATAATATAATTGTGAAGCTAAATTACAAATGATTTGAGTAAGAATAAAAATACATAATAATTTTATTATGATTTCCTAAAGGTATTTATCGATTCTTGTATCCAAACTCAAAAAATAAATAATAAAATTTATAATTTTTCATTTTTTTTTTATCATCGAAAAATATCCATTTATTTTTAGTTATTTACTAAAATATATTTATCGATTCTTATAACCAAACTCAAAAAATAAATAATAAAACTTATAATTTTACATCTCCATTTTTTTTTAGTTATAAAAATATTTAATGTGAACACATAATATATATATATATATATATATATATTCTCCATTTATCCTTAATTACACGCATCTCTAAGCCTAACAAGGACACTTAAGGTTTATCGATAACTCATTATAAATATATTTTTTTCAAATATAAAATTCTAATAGGATTTGTTGACCATTTTAATGTATTTCTAGCCATAAGCTCTTCTCTACTTTGATGAAATTATAAACAGAGCATGCTATGAGAAATTGTTCAAACAAAAGAAAATACTCAACCTACATCTTGAATCATATTAGTTAACAAGGACAATATATTGTTTATTAGTCCCTGCCGAAGGCTAGGACTATAACAATCATTTTTGCATTGATTTGAATTTTGTTTTCACATTGACCAAAAATTTCATTATTTTTTCCATAATTTAACTTTGTTGAGAGAGATTCAATTTTTTTTCCTATCATCTAATTAGTCCTTCAAAACAACATCTTATTGTCGGGGTGACTATAACATCCCCAGTTTTAATCACCACAATTTATAATGTAATTGTGTAAACGTGATTTAGGCTAGTGAACCGAAGTGTTTGGGTGAAGTTCCTATATTGGTTTAATGTGGTCGGATGTTAAATGGTATATTATGTTCATTGAAATAATTAATAAAAATAGTAATCGTTGGTTGTTATACAAGAGGGATGAAAATGATGGGGAGGCTATGATTCCACAAGAGAGAGGGGGTTCCAAGGGGGAATTATTCATGGGTATTAATCCAACCCACATTCTTGAAATTATTATCATTGTGTATAAACCTTATATTTGTTGTTGAGTGTTAACCAAAGGAAATCATTTAACTCATGTAAGGGGGTGGGTGTGAAAGGTTGATGTAGGAGCATCATCAGCAAAGCGCGAGTGGAGGACAACTCAGTGCCCAACGCACATTTTGAAGAATTTTTGAAATTTGAAAGATGACATAATTAATGTAATATATGAAAAGATTGAGATTAAAGACGATCTTAAATGTTTAGGAGGTCGCGCCATTGCAGGAGATTGTTGGGGAATGTATTTTATTTAATGTAGAAGATTGAAGTACAGATTCGATGTGTTTGCACTTATCTGTCTTGCTCGAACATTCATTGTAATAAATCCTTAGTAGTTGAATTCTTTTATTTCGATAGGATAGCACTAAGGTAGCTTGGAGGGAAAGCTCTATGAGCTCGTGTTGTATAAATAAATGTGTTGTTGCCCAAATGAGGTTGTTTATGAAGTGGAGGTTGTTGAAGATCATTGTAGTTGAGAGTTGTAGAGATGTTGAAGAGCATTGTATAAGTCTATGTACATATCATTTGAATGAATATAACAGAGGAGCATTGTTCCAAATGTTTGGTGTTACTATGTATATTTGAATGAATGAATGGTAGGCTTTCTGTTAATTTGCAATTCTCTGTTATTTCTTGTTCTTATGTTATGAATGCATTTACATGGTTGAATGTATGAATCTATGAGACATTAGATAAGTTTCAATTGTTTCTCTTCTATGAGCAAGTGCAAGTGTGCATATTGTCTGCAAGGTGTGCGTTTAAAGAGTCTGTTTCGATTTAGAAGCTCAAAAGAGACAAAGTGAAACTTTTGTATGCCATAATTGAATAAGATTCCACAAGGTGTGCGTCGATAGAGTTTATTTTGACCCAAAATTTTCAAGAGTGTTAGCTTGAAGGTGTGTGTATACCTAAACGCACCCAGAGTCATATTGTTTAGGAGGAATAATTAAGCGTGGAAGGAATTTTTCAAGGAGTGCACAGTCGCCTATCAAAAGCTAAGTTGTGGAGGAGGACCTATTTCAATGCATGCACAGGCTGAATCTCGACTAAGTGTCGAAGAAAGCACTCTAAGGAGAATTTTTTTGAGAAAGAACAAGCTCAGGAGGGAGATCGGGCGAGAAATATTCAATAGGGAGGAACCCTTTAAGGTTTCACAAAATTGATGAGCAAGATCTGTTCAGGAGGGAGAAAGATCATTCTAGACCTCCATATCTGGGAGTGTTGTGCTGAGGTTATCCATGGATCCTTTTGGCACTTCGTGGTTCATAGTGTTTTGAAGTATTGTGAGAAGCGGAGTGGTCCTAGTTGTTGGTTGTGAGGAGGAAACATTGAAGTGGATTGGAGAGTTTGAGAGATAGAGGTTCGAAGAATTTGTGTGGGGTTAGCGCAATATTCACGAAGTCATGAAGGTCGAAGTAGTCTGGACTATCGAATCTAGGAGGACACGCAGCAAAGATCCGTGCGTTTTGGTGGAAACACATTTCATAAGGAAACAAGGGTGAAGGTTGTAAAACCGTTGAAGCCAAATTTGCGAAGAGGACTGGCCCAAGGTTGTAGCCCGCAATTATATGAAACAAAAGAGCTTAACCTTTAGAGCTAGGGCCTGCCAGTTAAAGTCACCAGAGGTGCTAGAAAATGGTTGTGCGGGTAATTAAAATCTACGAGGTAACAAAATGAGGCCTCTGTAAGTTGTTCCAGGGTCTACTAGAGGCCCAAAAAGCCGATTTAGATTAATTATTTTAAATATTCTTAACCAAGAGGTCGCAGAACCCCCTAGGAGGGTAGGGGTCCTGCATCAAGTGGTATCATAGCGACATAGTTTAATTTCTGTAGGTCAGAGGAGAAACTTTGATACCATCAAGTGGTATCAGAGTGGAAATTTTCTTACAGACAATAGGTAAAGGAGAGGCGAGACAAAGAGGTAGCATGATATCATCAAGTGGTATCAGATATATCAAGTGGTAGTTGTGTAAAGGAGAAAAGGTCAGCACAATGCCGCCTAGAATATGTGCAAAACCACCTATAGAAAATCAATCTACGGAAAGGGAGATGAGAGAGCTTCATGCTAGTTTAGACGCTATGGAGATAGTGCAAATGAGAGCACCTGATGCTGGAGACGTTAGTGATGCTAAAAATGAAGAAGTAGAAGTTGAAGAAGATGTGGCAGGGGATGCTGCAAAGAATGATTGTTGAAAGCAGTTGTCAAGTTGGGAGCTAGATCAAAGATAAACATCCCAATGTATGAAGGAAACTTAGATTTTGAAGAATTGCTTGATTGGATACAAGCAATGGACAAGTACTTTAACTATGAATATGTCAATGAGGAGAAAAAGGTGAAACATGCTATCACCATATTAAAAGGGCATGCAACACTGTGGTGGTATGAACTGCAGGCTAACATAAGATGCAAAGGAAAGAAAAATATGAAGAGCTGGGATAGAATGGTAGCCAAGATGAAAGCTAAATTCATACCCCAGGATTATCAGATAAATCTGTTCAGGAGGTTGCAGAACTTAAGACAGAAAGGAATGATAGTAAAAGAGTACAGAAAGGATTTCTATAGGATGAACATTAGGGTTGGACATAAAGAAAGAGATGATGAAAAGGTTTCCAGGTATATCAATGGCCTGAGATATGAAATCTAGGATGAAATCAACATGATGACAGTAAGGACAATAGATGATTCTTATTAGATGGCACTAAAGGAAGAAGAAACATTGGCCAGAAAGTAGAGTGAGTGAAGCTGAGGTAGAAGCCTAAACAAAGGTAAAGGAATTGTCCATGATGAGGCAGAGAAAGCCAAGGGTGAGACTGAAAAACCACATAGTCACTTAGAAAGAGGAGGAAGTTCCAGAGGGAGATAGTATGGTGGAAGGAATTCTTTTCCTCGAGGAAGAGGAAGATGAAGAGGAGCTTAAGTGAAATGATATGACCATGGAAATACATGATAGATGTCTTGGGAATTCCCTGAGAGAAAGAAAGAAGGAGGAGGTGAATCTCACATTTCTGAAGCACAGAGGCGGAATGTTGAAGCAAAAGATGCAAAGGATGGGTGTTGGTTTGGTATTTGAGTTTATACCTTTAACATTACTGACCCAGGTTCAAGTCTATTGGGGTTCCAACAAAGCCTCTAAAACTATTGGCCCTCCTGGTAAACTAGAAGACAATGTAGTACATAGGGTGCACCATGCAGTCTCACCCGAGATAGTCTTAATGGGTGACTGCAATACTCAGGTGTTTACAATCTAGGATTGAGTGGAGATATAAGAAGTGTGCACTGAGAGTTCTATTTAAATTATTAAAGTAATATACTTGTAATTTTTAATTATGTGTTGGTTTTGCTGCTTTCTTTATTGTCTGCGTTATTGACCCAGGGTTCATGTCTTTTGGGTTTCCAACAAATCCTCTAAAACTATCGACCCTCCTGGTAAACCAGAAGGAAACACAATACACAGAGTGCACTACTCAGTCTCACTCGAGATAGCTTTAAATGGGTGGTTGTAAGACTTAGGTGTTTACAGCCTAGGATTGATTATGAGATAGGGGTTTATTGTTCAGAACCTTATACTATGAATTGTGAATGTAACCTACTATTACTCACAGGTGTGCATTTATATTTAACAGTCTATTTCTCGAACACCATAATCGTATTTCATAACAATGTATTAAATCATTCATTAAGAATAACAATTAACTACTGAAAGAAAATAAAGATACACATGCATTCATCACATTACACAGATATTACCATGGTTCACCCCCTCTTGGGCTACGTCCACAAATATTTTATTCTTGGCTCTTTTATTATGGTAGTTTTGCATCTCCAGCATTGCACGCTTATAATCCTCTTAGATGGGTAAGATTTGTATGAGGCATACTAGATCGCACCAGGCTCCACAGCCTGTGATCTAATCCTCAGATCTTCCTTCTCTCCTTTTTTCTTAGCTCAACAAATTAAAAACATGGTTCATAGAATTATTACACAACGCATCAACTTGTACATAGCTATGACAGTCTATTACAAAAGATGAACTAATACAAAAGTGAACCAACCTCTATATGATACCTGCATATATCTATTTATATATATCAGGCTCTTCAACCATTTACAATGAATTATCAAAACCCTAACCCTAAAAACATTGGGTCTTCCTCCCATGCACACGTGTTATTCTTCCTCTAGCTATCGCTTTCCTTGTGCACACTTTCTTGCATGCGTGCGTGCTATGTTTCCTTCCAGCTGTTACTTCCATTTCTGCATGCTTTCTTTCCCATGATCATCCTTATTTCCACTTTGACCTGCTGCCAACAGGCCCCCAAAAATGACATGTGACTCGTTCTGAGTCACCTAATCCTTATGAGCTTCTTCGATCTCCTTGGTGATAGTCTGGAACTTTTCCTTGAGCTTTGATGATTTTGTCAGTGCCTGCGTAGTATTCTCCTTGATAGTGTCTACTACCTAAACTGTCACTTTGTTTCTCAACAATCCTGCACATTCTGCCTGGGTCTATGCTATCTGTGTTTTAGGTCCTTCTACCTATGCGAGCATTTTTTCTACTTGTTCATGTATTGGCTCTATTTGAGCCTACCGCTCTTGTTTCTATGTTTGTATAGTGATAAGTTATACCTGCATATTCTTCATCTCCTGTGTCCCTTTGACTCGTTCTGGGATTGGTATGGCCTTTTTCCTCTATTTGATTTCTTGTATCATTGTATTGATCCTTTCCTCTTCCTTGTCCCAGCGTTGGACTTGTGGATCCTCCTCCAAACTTGTCCAAAGTTGCGCTTCTTTATCGAGCAGTTCAACTGCTATGCTAACATGTTGTTCCATCTCCTGCAGCTACGTTGTTGCTTCCTGCTTCCTTTTCTCCTTCACTACCGGTGGAGTGGTTGGTGTGATATGTTCGCAGAGATTCTCAATCTCCTTTTGATATTGATCAATTGTCTGCACAATCTAGTCAATCTTTCCTACTACAGGGAGTTCATTTCCTTGCATGGGGCTTGGGAGTTTCTCAAAAATTCCTGCCACTCTTCGTTCCAGTTCATCCCTGTGTTCTTTTTCCTCTTGAGTTTCGATCTTGGCCTACTCACAAAATTTTTCCAGCGCCTCCCGCTTCTTTGTTTCTTGTTCTAGATCGACTAAGTTTTTATGTGCACGAGAATGTACCTCATGGTCGACGCTGTTATCACTGAAATTTCATCCGCACGTGGCGACAAGAACACCACATCATCAAAACAGAACTGGAGTCATTCATGGCACAGGATTAATGCCACAACATTGCAAAAAGGGTAAAAAACTATACCAAATGACCAAAAATTTGAAGGGCTCTTTACATCATCTGGGTGCGCGCGCATATGCGCGTAATAACATCGTACAAAGAACGCATATGTGCACAAGGCGCAGATGTTGGGCGAAAAACCAGCGCGCCTGCTAAACGGTGCATTTATTGAAATTGGTCGGCCTCCCAACCACTAATGGATCATCTCCCAAGTCGATTTGACACCAAATCCGAGCTCAATCCTCATGGTGGGCTGGT
>JZKD02S0893316.1:256588-282639 GCA_000966675.3 Picea glauca
TCATAGAGCTATTCACCCCTCTCTTGAGTGAATAAGCTTGGAGTTCTTTCACCCACATTTTCATCTTTTTATTGTAAAGGAGAGCAAGCTTTGAGGGCCTCAAGAGCCTTCCATTAGAGAAAGAAGGGACCCAAGTCCCCTTTCTTCTTTGTTTCTTTGGATTTCATCAACAGATCAGCTTATACATTGGTGATATTGGTCCATTTGTCTCTATTTTTCATTTCCTCTTATGCTTCTAGTTTTTATTTGTTTTAGTTTAATTTTTGTTGATAACTGTGTTGTTTTTCTTTCTAACCCTTTTACCTCACAGCTGTCATGCCTAGCAGAGCCCAACTGGGCATGTAAGCACTCTTAATTTGCTCACCTAGTGACGAATTGGGTGCAAACAGACGCTAATATGGAATTTGTGTAGTTCCCTTGACGACATCCGTGTCAAGACCAATTGGATGTGGTCCAAATCCTTCAGGGGTGTCTGGCCCATGATTTCATGCATGCATAACATGTTAGGTTTGATGTAAATCATTGTGTTTGCGTGTGGCACGGGTCTCGTTCTTCTACCTCCTCTCTTTCTTTGGGTTGTGTTTTTGATGACTCTATGCATATACTTCTTCTTTCTATCCGTGCTTCCCCAAATTTCTTGAGGAAATGTCCCATTTTCATCAGCTCTTTTTGCAGTTTATCCCTGTGGTGTGTTGCATGATTGAAATATTCTACTAGGCAATCCTAGACCATTCTGGTGATCATTTCCCCATCATCTTCTGTGATCGTATAGTCTGGCAATGCTCATTTCACCTTTGATTTCTTGCGCATGCCTCTTGTCTGCACGACTAGTCTCTTATTTCCCCCTGGTTCCTATGTGATGGGGTTTGGGGTGGTCTATTGCGCTCCCCCAACCCGTTTCTGCTGTTTGTTGGTCGGTTGTGTATTCTCTTTCTTCCCCTTTTGGGTCCCTGTCCATTTCAACCCTTCATCTACCTGATTTGGCTTGGTTTGTCCCATCCCTGGTTTCTTGGGCACTGGGATTTCTGGAGGCTGTGTTTCTACCTGTTCTGCCTCTCCTTCTGCTGTTGTTTCTGGTACTTCTCGAGTAATGGCCAAGATCCTCCATTCATCAAGCCATTCAATGATGACCATGTTGATATCATCCTTTGTGATTCAGTAGCACATATGTAGCCACTATTTATATGGATACCGTCTTGGTTGTATCCACATTATCTGTCTTATGGCCTAGAAATTGGTGATCTCTGCATATCGTGCGATAGCCTCTGGTGTTATTCTCCATGATCGGTTGATATATTTCTCTATATCCCTTAGGTATGCTTCAAATATGACTCTATTTTCCCTCTTATGCCTAGCCTGCAGTCCGGATATCAGTAATAGGTATCTCGGTCCCGCTAGTTGTGGTCTGGTACATAAAATTACATACCCTGGTTCTCTCCATCCCATGAAGGCTATTAGGGTAATCAACCACGAGTAATGAAACTCTATGCCTAGGTCATGTGCATCCTTGCAGTCCTCTTGAAATAAGTTTAGTAAATATGGCACCCAGGTCATAGAGGTGCCTTATGCACACTTAGCTGCAACTGCAATGACCCCTGCTGGTACTTCCTCTTTGCATCATTTTCTGAGAAATTTGCAAGCTAATATATTTGTGCCCAATTATGTAGCTGTGTTGTTGATTCGTTTGATTATGATGCCCCTCGTTCCCCTAGCGGTGCCATATTTATTCTTCATTTCTTCTGCCAATGCTTTATCCTTGGATTTGTCGTCCATAATTAATGAGAGATCCATACCTCGAGTTGGTAACCATGTGATTTCTGTGATAAGATCAACAGTTATGGGGACAGGTTTGTCCAACCATATGTCCCCTCCTTGTGTGACTGCTAATAGTTTCTTGACGCATGTTGTCGTGTATTGGCCTCTGCCAAAATGTGGTAGCTTCAGCAAACCTAAGATTCATGTTCTGTCCAGCCCAACTACCCACTGGTGTGGTTGGCTAATCGTTTCTCCAAGTTGGTTTATGTCTATAGTATGCATAAAGACCCTCTGTTCAAGTTCTGGGAACTTATTTTCATCTAATACATCATGGGATGAGTATTTGAGCTTCCCAACATGACCCAGTAGCTCCAGTTCTACTTGTATTCCAGCTGGTATGCATGGTAGAACAATTTTTTTTGTAGGTTTCTTGCAAGGTGAGCTCGGTATCTGCACTTTATCTTCCTACTGTGGTGGCTGGTTTGAATTTCCAACAACTTCCAATTGTTCCCCCATCAACCATTCTAGCTAAGTCTAGGAATTTCCAGTGGTCTCCTCTATTGGTTGACCTGAAATGGTCATTTGAAACTCTTTTGGTTGCGTTGGTGCTTCCAAATTCTCTGTCATTCTATTAACTTCCAAGGTTGGTTTGGTGATTTTTGGTTGCACTTCCTATGGGGTTTTCGGTTCCTCATTCTGAGGCGCCTGCATCACTGTTTTCGTATCCACTTTCATGGCCTCTACTTATGGCTACTGAATTTATTTCAATATCGGTGTAGATTTTACCGGTATCCTCTCTGGGGATGGGATTTTGTCGATGTCGACGATCTTCGACTGCTATTGTTTGTTCTCTTCCAGTGGTCCTCGTGACCTAGTTTGAACCCTGGTTAGTCTGGCTATCTGGCTTGCTTATGCTGGCTTCGGTGGTGCAATAGTGGTGACTGTCGAATGTTTGCTAAGATCAAATAACGTCTGGGAGTTCTGTGGTCTTGATCTATTCATTCCGGCTACTATTACTCTCTCTTTGTTTTCCTTTCACGAATAGACTAGTCGCTCCCATGCCCACGTGTTGTATGGGCTTGTCATAAAGCTTGTCGAGGATGCTTCCTCCATTATGCATTTAATGCATAATAATTGTGGGTTCAATGCATCTACGACAGTTTCATACTTTCCATTATGTTTTCTTTGCTAGTTGTCGTTGGCGTGTTCAATGTGATGTCCCATCGATGCTTGTCATTCTTTAATTCTGCTTAGTGATGTCCTGTCATACTGCTTTTGTCAACTTTCCATTTCCCGCTTGTTTTCCCTTTGTATGTAATCATTGTTCGTGCCTTTACCGAATTTGTGTTTCGAATGATACGTGGCCTTTCTATCTCTGGCATGATGCACACTTTTTAGTCTTGTTTCCATTTTGTTCTCTTTTTTATTTTAGATTTTGGTTTTTTTAACTGTGCGGTGGGTGGTCAAATTTCCTTGTATAGTTTCTGTCGGCTCCTGTTGATCATTCCTCTAAGGTCCGTGCCTGCTAAATCTCATAACTATACAACTCCTTCATCTGTGACAAATTTTACCTCGTATGGTCCTCATCAATGCATTCTAAGCTTCCCCAGGTGCTAAAACAACTTGTTGTTGTAGACCAATACTAGATCTCCTTCCTGAAACATTTTATTCTTGATATATCGATCGTGCCAAGATTTGTCTCTTGCTTTCTATACTTGTTGATGGAACCTTGCCAAGATTTGGTCTTCCTCCATTGATAATAATTGATTCAGGCTCTCTTGTACTGCACCCCATTCTCTCATTTGTGTGATAGCTTCTATGCGTAAGATAGGTACTAAAAATTCTAATGGCACTATCGCTTCTTAGCCATAGATTAGTTTGAATGGTGTGTGCCCTGTCAAATTTTTTCATGTGGTCCTATATGCCCATAATACTGTTGGTACTTTGAGGTCCCAATCATCTCTGTTGACATTAAAAATATTTATTAGTGCATTCTCCAGAAATTTGTCGAAGGCTTCTACTGTGCCATTCGCTTGTGGATGATATGGTGTGCTCTTTTGGTGATGAACTTGAAACTCTCCAGTCATCGCTCGGATGGTGTTGTTTATGAAGTGTGTGCCTTGGTCTCTCATCAAAACTCTTGGGAACCCAAATCTAGTGATTACTTGTTCAAACAAGAAGTGTGCAGTTGTCTCTGCACTGCAATATTTTACTGGTGTGGCTTCTGCCTAGCTTGTTAGATATTCCTTCACAATGATAATGTATCTTGCCCCTGTTATTTTGGTTGGTGGATTAATTGGTCCCACAAAGTCTATTTCCCATTTGTCAAATTCCTGTAATGTTATGTGTGGTATTAGTGTCATATCGTCCCTTCTGTTGGGTTTGCCTACCCTTTGAAAGACATCACATCTCTGACAGTACTCTTTTGAATCCTTGTGAATCGTTGTCCACGATAGTCTGACACGGAGTACCTTCTGCATGGTAGATTTTACTACATAATGCCCTCCTATGATTCCCTCGTGGGATTCTACTAAAATTCTTGGTCGTTCGTGCTCTAATACGTACCTTCACAAGATGTTGTCTACACCCATCTTGTATAGATGTCCTGAAATCAGTTGATAGTTGGTCGCACGAACTACCAGGTTCTTCTTTTGCGTGGTGGTATATTCTTGCGGAGCAGTACCTGTAGTTAAGTACTGAATGATATCTGTGAAGTATTCATCAACAATCTAGACTGAGAATAACTATGCATACAGAAAGTTGTCTTCTAAATTCGTGGGATCTTCTCCATTTGTGACCTTGGACAAGTGGTCAGGTCCTGCATTTAGTTTCCCTGGTTTAAGTATTACTTCAAAATCAAATTATTGAAATAGTAGTAACCATCGATAGATTATCCCCCCCAACACTGGCTTGTTGACTAGGTATTTCAGGGCTGAGTGATCTGTAAACATCTTAAAGTGTTTTCCCAATAGGTAATGTCTAAACTTATATAGTGCATAGACCATGGCTAGGCCTTCTCTTTCTGTCGTGTTATAATTTTGTTCCGAGTCTAATAACTTTCTTCTTGTGAATGCTATCAGGTGATCCAAGTCTCCTACTCCTGGCTATGCTAAGATAACTCCCAGTGCTATCGCTAATGCATCTACATGCACATTATTGGCCCTTGACCAAGTTTTGAAGAATACTTGGTCATATTTGACCACTTTTGGGACTGCGACAACTTGCCAAGGAAGGAGCACAATGTGAAGCAGAAATTAAGGAAGAAAGACCTATTTTTGGGTCCATTTTAGGGTTTTGGGTTGATGTAATGGGAAAGGGATGTCGTCCCATGGGTTTACTCATGCCTAGGTCCATTTTGTAATCTATAAATAGGCAATGTAAATAGAGGATGATAAAAAGGTAGTACATCTATGTGATGTATAACTGAAAGCTTAGTGCTATTAACTAGATCTGTGTGATCGAATATATCTTAGAGTGCTCTATGCATGAGATCAGAAAGATAAGTGCAAGTTGTTGTAGTCTTGTGCTGAAGAGCAAGGAAGAAGGATCTAGCGAGTTGCATAGATCTTTTGTCCTGTGCGAAGTAAGGGGCATTGAAGCTCTGTGCTATAACTGCTTGACCAAGATAATATAAAGAAGACTTGTGGACATAGCCCCAGGGTGGGGTGAACCACGATAACTATGTGTATGGTGCTTTGTGCTTCGATCTAATGTGTTTATCTCTTTCTTGGCTAAGTGATTGATATGATTAAGTAGATCTAGTATGCTTTGTGTTGATGATATATGAATGAACGTTAGATCTAATATATAAGATTATTAGTGCTTGATCTGTTGAATCTAACCTATATTTCTGTGGCTAAGTATTAAATCATCTTTAGTATAAGTATTCACTATGATGCTCTGTTCTATTTACGAAGTACCAGACAGGTTAAATATTGATGAAGGATCTATGCTAAATGCCCTGTTAAAGATATAATCACAGATCAATGTCCCAGCTAAGGTTGCATACATCTGAGTCCTGCAACCACCCCTACCTCTACCTCAGGTGAGACTTCATCTTCTTCACAGGTGTTGCCGAAAGGGCCAGTTGTTAGGGTTTTGTTGGTGCACTCTTGAGTGTTGAACCCTAGGTCTACCCCTGTGCCAACAAATGGTTACGTTGCTGAGACATGAACTGTGATTGTTGGGAACAAAAGAAGAAAAATCTTTGTGCGAACTAAGCTCTATGCGTAGATCTGTTGCCCTAGTGCGCAATATTCTACTTGACCTACAAATCTTTGTGCCAAGAAAAAGAGGTCAGATCTGAAGGGAAAAGTTCAGATCTACAGAAAAAATGGTTAGATCTGAAAGGAAAAGGTCAGACCTGCAGAAAAAGAGGTCAAATCTGAAGGGGAAAGGTCATATCTGCAAGAAAGAGGTTGATACAGAAGAAAATAAGTGATATCTGAACGCTCTATGCTTTAAGAAAAGTAAAAGTGGAACTTCCTGAAGGAAAAAGATCAGATATGCAGAAAAGAGGTAATATCTGTAAGTTATGTGCTCTGATAATGATAAGAATAGTCAAAAGTTCTTAGATCTGAAAGCTTTGTGCTATGTAGAAGTAACATAAGTGAAATTTTTTGTTTCTAAAGCATGGATCTAGGTATGTTTGATAGATTCTGTCCTAGCTTCAAAACTAGGGCATTAATAGATAAAATAAAGTTTGATATGAATAGATCTGATAAGTATAGTGATAGATATGTTATACCTATGCATCGAAAGAATGTCTAGACTAACAAGTGGATGTAGGATCCTAGAAAGAGTTTTTTGCAGGCTAGCCACCATGATCCTAGTGCACAGTACAAAAGGAGTTGGGGAACATCTAAATGAAAGAGAGGATTAACCCTCTGTTATAGTTGCAGAAGTCTGAGACATCTTGCTAAGGAATGCCCTGGGAGAAGACCTAGTTGCCTATGTTGTAAGGCCATGGACCATGAAGTACTGAATTTCCCAAGAATGATTGCTAGGCTTGAGAAGCTGAATATGGAGCAAGCAAACCCTGAAGAATATCAAGAGACCAAGATTATAGTAGAAACCCAGAAAGAATCAGAAAAGATATTGCTACAGATGAAAGATACCTTGAATGACCACTGACATGTTATACTATCAGAGATATTCAAAGAAAAGGAGGAAATCAAGGCAAGAATAAGGGACTTTGACATTGACTGTACTCTTGATGAAGAAACAAACATTATGATAGAAAGAACTTGGGAAGCTATAGGAAAGCCTACCATGATCCCTTCCCTAGGAGAAACAAGTTTCTTCAGAGGAAAGCTAGTAAACCTATGTGGAAGGATCGCCCAAATACCTATGATTGTCAATGGAACTTCGACAGAGGAATACTTTGAGATCATTAAATTTGTTGAAGACAACGCCTCGTTTACCATGCTCATAGGAAAACCTTAGATTGATAGAGAACAAGCTAGAAGAAAAGAAGAAGAAAAATTTTTGGAACAGAAGAAGAAAGAGTTAAAAGACTTTATGTCCAGAAGGACCACGCAGTTAATTGAAGAAAAGAAGAGCAGATTGTATATATTTAATATTAGAAACTTCGATGTCAAAGCTAAGAGAACACTTGAGGACCCGTAGAAGATTGAGTTACCTATTTTTGATACAGAAGAAGTATTATCAAGGAACCCTAAGAAAGACTTTCAACGGTGTGAAGTAACTAAGACCACAGAAGATAAACATCAGAATGGTAAAAGAATTACTGAGACGAAGCTCACTAGGAAGAAGGCTAGGAAGTTAAGAAAGAAAAGGGATAATACTGTAAGGTTACAAGAGGTTCTAGAGGACACTTCGCAGTAAGAAAAATTGCAGAATTGGAGCTTCATCGAGATATCAGAACAATGACATAGAGTACTTCACCATGACGAAGCAATATAGCCGTTGGAACCAATATACCCGTTTTACCTCCGCTCTGAATGGATCGGAAAGCAGTTATGGTTTACCACTAGACCATTGGATAGCACCAGAATGGATAGAACAAAGTTAATGAAGGTCCCATGTTCATTGCAAGAAGACCTTTGTTGATATTGCCTACTTAACCCATCATGCCATGCACCGAGAATAATTTTTTCTAGCTGAGAATTTGAGCACAAACCCTGAGATTTACTTACCCTGAGATCATTGCCTTACTATTCATTGTAGTCTCTAAATTCCTTTGCATCCGAGCCAACTAACCCAAGTTTGTATGTCGGACGAGCTTAGTGCTATTGAGAAAATTGTTGAAGAATTTCTAATTGATTTAATGACTGAGAGAGTCATGTCGGAATGCATAATGTCTACAGGTGTACAGGCATTGTTCTAGGGCACACTACCAACTTACCCCTCCACTGCTCGGGCAGGATCATCCCAACGACCTTCAGAAAGAAGATCTAATATAGGAAACGACGTCACCATTGTGAAGATGATCCCAAACATATTGCCTAAGTATATCCCACCACTAAGCGGAATAGTGAATCGAAACACTGTACCCAAAGACTTCGACTATGTTGTAGTCACTGCATACCTCCCAAAAGGGGTGTGCGCAGTTCATGCTGACCAGGAGAAGCTCAACGTGTTGAAATTTAGTGATTTCAACCTTGAAGATCGCAAGGTATATAGTATGCTAGCCCCACACAAGTACTTGACTATTACAAAAGGAAATAACCCCAATATTGTACAGTAGCAATGGACCCATAACCTTGCGCAGTCAACCCTCCTCAATGTGATGAAGATTCCACATTTCGGGAAGCATCAGGAAGTAAATGCATGTGTTAGACTATTGTTTCATTGCTACCATAGAGGATACCTATGGTTGGACCGCCGCATCACTGTGGATCCGATTCTGATCAATTGGATCACTGGGCTAAGCATGCAGGGCCCTGACCCACAGGAATTTTACCCTAGAAAGACCGCAGATCGCGCTCTCACCAAACGAATAAAAGACACATATGGCGATATGGAGAAAGGCATGTGAGGTTACAAGGTAGCCTCCATTGAGAATGCATCAGTGCATTTTTATTGCTAGCTGATTGCAGAAAAGTTAGTCCGAAAAAGCAGACCTACACAGGTGACCAGATTTGTAGTTGACCTCTCAGGGAAGTGCGCGGAGGGACTACAAATGAACTAGGCAAAATACCTTATAAATTAGCTAGAGCTTGATTGTAAACAAGCGCATGACCAAGGGTATGAGTTCCACTTTAGCTGGTTGCTCATACTCATCGCTTTCATCGCTTGGGAACTTCCCGAGGGAGCCACTTTCTCGAATATTGAACCCTTCGAACCACTGGTCGTGAAGTTCTGTACGCTGTGGTACTCCAACAACATGAAAAAATAGTGGTAGTCCAATGCCATCTTCCATGCTTACTACACTGAGTTGAAGAATTCCATTCAGTCTACGCCATGCATCACACCCAACACACTTCATAGGTTTAGAACTTTGATGAAATTTAACACAGATTGTCACTTCACCTACATCACAGTGTGTGTAGATGAGCACAAACAACAACTCCAATCATATTACAAGCTGACGAAAGATGACTTGGAGGAGATTACCAAGGAATGGTCAGTAGACCTCCTTGTTGCAGTAGACCCCACAGAGATGTCCGACATAGATAGCCCTGAAGCTATGCCAGATAGACTAGGACCGCACAAGACTAAGAAGGATGTGGAAGTTCAATATATCCAAAACACTTCCATGAAGACTTCTTGACTCTCACCTGCGAAGGGAGGTGATGATGAAGAACTAGGGGGCACAGAAGTTGAACAGAGAAAAGGCAAGATTACTCCACCTAGGGATGAGGAAGATCCCTCCAAGAAAAGGAAGATTAACCCACCGAATCCCTCATCCTGAAAGAAATCTAAGGCCACCCGGACCATGCTTAAAACTACCCTTACCCTGTATGATTTTGAATTCTTAATTGCCACACTAAATGATGTTTCACTAGAGCTCGCAGAAAAGCAAGAAGCAAAGCAGGAGGAGCTATTCAAATGGATCATGGGCGAACTCAAAGAAGTGAAACATGCACTCCATCCCAGCCAAGTTGTTTCTACGCCACCCTTAATAATGGAATATCAGGAACAGGTGATGAGCCCACACCATTACGCCAGATCATCGAAAAATTCGAAGCTCGCCTTCAATGAGCTCAAGAAGACATAGCGCAAGCCACCTAGGATTTGGTGCAAGAACAGAGTGCACATGGAGAACAACGAAGAAAGGAAGAACATGAGCAACTTGCCTTACAAGCAAAGTGGGAGGAGGAAAAAGAACAGTTACAGCAGAGCAAGGACCAGTTGCTAGCAAAGCAACTTGAAGTACAAGAAAGAGTTCACAAAGAAATGCGCTTTTTGATGATCATAGAAGTGAATATGGAAGACCATCTCCCATAGTAGGTGACCCAACTAGAAGAAGTAATCCAACAAATTCAACAACACATCATGGATCTGGAGATCCGCACCATGCCTGAGACACCCCAAGAGATAAGAGATCTAAGAGAGGCCACTGCTCGAAGCACAGTCAACCGATTAAAAACTTTGGCTTTGGAATGTAGGCCGCTAAGCACTAGAAGTGCCCAGACTTATGAAACCCTTGTAGAGAATCCAGAATTGCAGACATTGGAGGCACAAATATAAGAAGAAAAGCAGCATGCAGATGTGCCACAAGCGCAGCTGAAGTCCATGAGCCCAACTGAAAGAATGAAGAGGTTCGCAAAACAATGCACAACCCAACAAAAAGTACACACACTGCAAAGTAAAGTGATGGAAGTCTCTCAATGACTGCAACCACTCCAAGAGAAATGCCAAATGCTCCCTGAGCTTGAAAGCCAGGGAGATAAACTCGAACAGGGTGTCATCACTGCAAAATAGTTCCTAGAAGGACTGCTCAATGACACAGTAATCTAGGAATTTATTGAACAAGAGGTTGTCACACTACAACAAGTCGAAGTAGCTTGAGCCAATCTTGAAGCGTTCGAAGCAGAATTGGTCAGACCTAAGTGACTCGAGATGAGTCATAGGTGAGTGTTGGGGGGATGTTGGCCCTTGACCAAGTTTTGAAGAATACTTGGTCATATTTGACCACTTTTGAGATTGCGACAACTTTCCAAGGAAGGAGCACAATGTGAAGTGGAAATTAAGGAAGAAAGACCTATTTTTGGGTCCATTTTAGGGTTTTGGGTTGATGTAACGGGAAATGGATGTCGGCCCGTGGGTTTACCCACGCCTAGGCCCATTTTGTAATCTATAAATAGGCAATGTAAATAGAGGATGATAAAAAGGTAGTACATCTATGTGATGTATAACTGAAAGCTTAGTGCTAGTAATTGGATCTGTGTGATCGAATGTATCTTAGAGTGCTCTGTGCATGAGATCGAAAAGCTAAGTGCAGGTTATTGTAGTCTTGTGTTGAAGAGCAAGGAAGAAGGATCTAGCGAGCTATGCATATCTTTTGTCCTGTGTGAAGTAAGGGTCATTGAAGCTCTGTGCTATAACTACTTGACCAAGATAATATAAAGAATACTTTGTGGATGTAGCCCCAGGGTGGGGGTGAACCATGGTAACTCTGTGTATGGTTCTTTGTGCTTCAATCTAATGTGTTTATATCTTTATCGGCTAAGTGCTTGATATGATTAAGTAGATATAGTATGCTTTGTGCTAATGATATATGAATGAACATTAGATCTAATATATAAGATTCTTGGTGATTGATATGTTGAATCTAACCTATATTTATGTGGCTAAGTATTAAATAATATTTAGTATAAGTATTCACTGCGATTCTTTGTGCTATCTACAAAGTACCAGATGTGTTAAATATTGATGAAGTATCTATGCTAAATTCCTTGTTAAAGATATAATCACAGACCAGTGTCCCAACTAAGGTTGCAAACATCTGAGTCTTGCAACCACCCCTGCCTCTACCTCAGGTGAGACTTCATCTGCTTCACAGGTGTTGTCGAAAGGCTCGGTAGTTAGGGTTTTGTTGGTGCGCTCTTGAGCATTGAACCCTAGGTCTACCCCTGTGCCAACACACATGGAAGTCTTTTCCTAGTCTGGAAATACTAATATTGATGCGGTAACCATCTTTTCCTTTAGAGTATCCAGACCGTGTTGACACTTGTTCCATTGATACTTTGTATCCTTCCTTAATAGTTTTTCCATTAGGGCTATGATATGCGCATACCCTTTGATGAACTTCCTGTAGTATATTGTGTTCCCTAAGGTTTCTCTTAGCTGTCAGACTGTTTTTGGTGCTGGTAAGTTAACAATGACAATGATCTTGGTCGGATCCACTAACAAGCCTTGTTTGCATACTATATGGCCCAATAGTGTCCCAAATGGTGTTCCAAATATGCATTTCTTGATGTTCAGTGATATCTGGCATTGTCTACATCTCTCTAACATCAGTTGTAAGAATTCCACATGGTTTTTCAACAGACTAAAAACCGTCCAGTCATCCAGGTATACTTCGAGAAACTGATGGATGAATTCCTTAAATGCTGCGATGACCACTCTGGAGAATATTGCGGGTGCATTCTTCAGTCCAAATGGCATGACTGTGTACTGATAAGATCCCCATTCCGTCGCAAACATGGTACTGTGCCTGTCTTCCTCTACTATCTTAATCTGATGGTAGCCTGAGAATCCATTAGTGAATGAGTAATCTTCATGTCCCCCCACATTCTCTAACACTTCTTCCGCGAATAGTGTAGGGAATGGGTCATGTAGGCATGCATCATTCAACTTCCTCAAGTCAACACATATCTTGATCCCTCTTCCTTGTTTCTTTCCCTATACTACCATTGGGATTATCCATTCTGATTCCTCAATAGGTTCAATGATGTCGGCTTTGAGCATCGTGTCGATCTCTTCTTTAACTTTCTGTTTATATATGGGGTTCAGTCTGTAGGGTCATTTTCTAATAGGTCTCGCTTCAGGTATGAGTGGTATCTTCATCTCTCCTAATTCTCTGACTATCCCCTTCATCTCTGTAAATGTTGTGGGAAAAAGGTTTCTATATTCGTGCAACATTTCTATGATGCTTTCTATTGTTTTCTCATCCCAGTAGTCTCCAATGCTGGACATTTTGGGCTACTCAGTTGTCCAAATGTTAACTTTATTTACTTTGATTGGCACGTAAATGAATTCTGATTCTATGGGTGGTCCTTCCACATCTCTTTTTCCTTGTACTTCCTCAATCTGAATGTCGCATGGGTCATCTTCATCTGGTTCTTCCTCCTGTACATGGTAACATGACAATATTTCCTTGACTGTCTGTTTATTCCGCTGTTACTCTTATGTGATAAAATCTATTTTCGGTTCTTTGATGAATATTAATCCTCTACTTCATTTGAGGGATGCATCTATGTTGGGGTTCTCATGCTCGAATGAGAAAGTGATTGTGAAGTTCTGTTGCAATGTCCTCCATGTTGTAGTTTATTTGCGCAATTCTTGGTCTGTATACCAGTTCGTTGGTATGCTCTCTAAAGTATGTATGAAGTGATGAGGCCATTCCTCTGGTGGTGTCATTTTACACAATGTTTTTCACTTTTCCAAGTGTTCCACTGGTGCCTCTTGTTTTTCATATTTATGCTATTTGTTGTATTCCTGTTCTGTGCCAAACCTTATGCGTAGTAGTCACTTACATTGATACCAGTCTATGGTGGTCTCTTTATGTGCACCCCACCATATTGCGGGTGTGGCCTTGAGTGCTAAGTCAAGTGCTAACAATCATTGGTTTTCTAATACTTCATCTTCATATTGTGTCACAAATGATTCCAAATCATTTAGTCCATGGAAACCAGGTGGTTCTATGATTTCTGTGCCTACCCATATTACTGCGCGGTCTATTCTTGCACATCTTCACGTGGATACTTCGTGTAGTCTCTGTTGCTAGTTTTCTAACCCGGTGTCTGAGTTTGTTGTGCATGAAGTAATTCTCTGCCAACTGAGTACCCCGTTTGCATTTGGGTTAACGTAATCCTCATCATACGCTGTTGTTTTGTACAACTGGTCGATCTCCTCTAAGTTTAGGCAAGTGGGTTCTATGAACCTTACCCCTTCTGATGGATCTAGTGGTGCTATGACCCTGTATTCTCTGGATTCAAATGTCATTTTCCTAGTTTTCAAATTGATTATGGTTTGGTTGTCAAATGCCTAATCCAGACCAAGCAGTGTCAGGTAAGGTGTTGTGTCATCCACTATTTCAATGACTTCAAAGTATGCTTTAATGTGCACTCCATCAAGATCTACTGTCACTCCTTTCAATCTACCTATTGGTAGGACTCTATGCTAGTTTTCTAGTTTCAATTGGACAGAGTATCCCAGTGTTGGCTGTCCCATGCATTGCCATGTCTTCTTTGGTAGCACATTCACTTTAGAACCTAGGTCTAGTATAATGTCTCCCATGTTGAAATCCCCAATGTTAACATTTAGTCTGAATTCCCTACTTGTTCTTCTTCTGGTGTGTAGGTGATTGACGGTTTTTGGTTCTAGTTTTTCTTTCATCTCGCTGCTACATTTCTCTAGTATGTTTTGCAATATTTTCACAGATGAAGGATCACTTAATAATTTCACACATTGCAAAAATCCTTTGATTGTACTTAGTTGTCCCTTGGGCTGCATTCTATTGGTATGATCCAATGATGGAGACATCTCATATTCTGGGACTTCCTTGAATAGTTGCATAGTTGAAGTCGACATTGTGTCCTCCTTCTAAAATTCTTGTCTGGATTCCTTAAAGGTCTCCTTTTCTTTTGGTGTGTCAAACGACTTTCGTGGTTCAATATTCTTCTTTACCCATCGGTTCTATGCTGGTTCCTGACAAACTGTATCATTTCCTATTTTCGTTCCTCCACAAGTGACTATATTGATGTTTCATCCATCATCCCTTTCTTCGGTTGAAATCCACTGGACAATCTGATTGTTCTGGTTCCTCTTTTCTTGAATATTTAATATTAGTGTCGGACATTCCTCTGTATCATGGTCTGATGCGCAACAATACATACAAGTTGCTGGTGGAAGTGGACATTGTCATTCATAATGTCCCGGTTGCTAACAATTGTGACATGTGACTGGTCCTATACCATGTTCGAAACCTTGTCTGGATCATCCTCCTCCTCAATAGCTTGCTCGATCACCTCACAACGCGTTATAATGTGGTGCTTGATTATACTATGAGTTATTGTACTGGGGTTGTGCCGGGTTTTATTGTGGCTGCACATTATTATAGGGCTCCTGTGCAGGATTGTATGGATGTTGCACAGTGTTGTATGGAGTTGGGGATTGATTGAAATGCAACACTACTTGCCCAATCATCATTTCGACCTGTACCCTATATGCATCTAATGTCGTCTCCCACATTAGCTTCATAGTTCTGCAATCTTTGTCGTCGTGGCCTACTGACTTACAAAAGGTGCAATATGAATTTTTTGGAATTGTTTGGTATTTCTGCGTCATCGTGCAGTGATAAGGGTCATGACCCGATTTCTTGCATGTTTCACACCATAATCCTCCCTTTGGTAGAAAATTTGGAATATGTGTTGCCATATACTGCACGAATGTTGGGCATTCGTTCTTGTGGTGTCCTTCCATCCTGCATGTGGTACACCAAACAAATTCTCATTTGTCCTTGTTCTTATTATGGTTCAGCTAAAACGTGAGATTCTTCAAATCCTCCTTCAGTTCTTAGATAGCTGGGTCCATCTATTGGTACTGGTTCTCTTCCAGTTGCAAGGCTTCTTGCAGAGCCTCTTCCTGCATCTTAAACTTCTGTTGTCTTAGGGGATATTTTAAGTGTGGGAGTAGTGAGGTGACAAACAAGTGCCGATGTTGCATCTCGATCATAAGGTATTTTAATTTTCCCTTTATTCACTTGAATCTATGGTCAATCTCCCATATAGACTCTCCTAGTTTTTGTATTATCTAGATCATCTCGTTCATGTATTGATCCTTTGATCTCATATTTTGGAACTCATTAATCAAGAGATTCTTAATGTCTTCCAGTGTCCTTGTCATCCCAGGGGCGTTGTTTGTGTCTAAACTCATGTACCATTCTAGTGCATGGTCTCTTAGCATAATCGCTACTGCACGAGTTTAGTGTCTTCATCAATGATCTTCCTTGCTTCCCAGATCTTTGCAGAAATGAACAAATGATTCTCAGGGTCTTCTGTTGCTTCTCTTTGAAATTCTGGTAACCTGATAGTGGGATCGTGTCTTGCCATTTTGAATACGAAACTACGTCCTCCTCCACATGGTGTAGATACTTGACTAGTGCTACATGAACTGGCTCCTCTAGTTTTTTCTCATAGTGTAGATGCACTTCTTGCTGTCGGACTTCCTCCGAACTTCGGTTGTCTAAACTATGGTGTTCTCTTTGGTGTATTGGTCGTACATGGATTTGTGGGTTCCAAACTGACGTTAATATGGACATGATGGTTTCCTTCTCCTCTCATTCTCGGGCCTCTCATCTTCCTCTCATATGTTGCACGCATGATTTCCTCAATCTTCTCCACAGCTCGAAGATCCTCTACCTCGTCCTCATCACTCGCCAAGCCTTCCCTCGCGGCTACGAATCTCTTCTTGGTATTCACCTTATATTGGTAGGGTACTCCGCTACGCGTCATTCCTGATGATGCTAAGATCCCCTTGAGTTGGTCTTCATCCATCATGATTGGGTCCAAGGGTTCCTCCTCCTTCTTTCCTTTCTCCTTTCCTCCTTCCATTTATCCTCTCTCTATCAGTGTTTCCCCCCCTTTCCCCATGCAAGCAAGGAAGTTTAGATGTATGATTCCATTGTCATTACACCTTTGTTATATAGCAGTATCTTAATGGAAGTATATAAGGATTGAATGTTCCTTCCTTGAGATCCATCTGGAAATTCTTTCTCTATTGCACTGTATGACTTCGCTGTGTCAACTGCAAATTCTGTGATGAAACCTGCCAGAATACTGTCAAGCCAAAAGTCTATTGCGTGTGTGAATTTGTTGTTCACCTTATATAACTGCTTGATCTGTACTGGGGTCCAATCTAGCTGTTGATTCCAGTTCATCGCGTGGTTATCCTTCAACCTCAGTATCCACTCCTATAGTAGATGCGGAAAATCACAAAAAAAGACTCTGTGCAAACCAGTAAACACGTATTTATCCAGATATTTGTGAGGTGTGATCCTAGGGTTTCTATTGTCTTTCTGGGAAAACTATAGCTCTTTGGTTCTCAAACAGCCTTCAATTTATTCTTTAGTGGGGTTCCAAGGTCTTGACATTCCCTTCTAATGGCTCATTGCTCTTCTTGTTTTGCTCGTTATTTTTTCGTTCAATCTATCTCCTCTACTTAGTCCTCTCTTGTTCCTATTAACATGACAACAGAACCATTTGCTGGTTTTGCTTCTTTCTTTACCTTCTGAGTTATTGACCCAAGGTTCATGTCTTTCGGGTTTCCAACAAAGCCTCTAAATTTACCGGCCCTCCTGGTAAACCAAAAGGAAACACAGTACACATAGTGCACTGCGCAATCTCACTCGAAATAGATTTAAATGGGTGGTTGTAAGACTCAGGTGTTTACAGCCTAGGAATGAGTATGAGATAGGGGTTTATTGATCATATCCATATACTACAAATTGTAAATGCAACCTACTATTACTCACAGATGTACATTTCTATTTAACGATCTATTTCCCGAACAACACAATCGCATTTCATAACAATGTATTAACTCATTCATTAAGCATAACAATTAAGTGTTGAAAGCAAATAAAAATACAAATGCATTCATCAAATTACACAGATATTACCGTGGTTCACCCCTCCTGGGCTACGTCCACAAAGATTTGGCTCTTGGCTCTTTTATTATGGTAGTTCTGCATCTCCAGTGTTGCGCACTTACAATCCTCTCAGATGAGTAAGATCTGTATGAGGCAAACTAGATCTCACCAGGCTCCACAACCTTCGATCTAATCCTCAAATCTTCCTTCTCTCCTATGTTCTTATCTCAATAGCTTACAAACAAGGTTCATAGAATTATTACATAACACATCAACTCGTACATAACTATGATAGGCTATTACAAAAGTTGAACAAATACAAAAGAGAGATAACCTCTATATGATACTTGCGTATCTCTATTTATATATATGGAGCTCTTCATCCATTTACAATGTATTACCAAAAACCTAGATCTAACAACGTTAGGTCTTCCTCCCATGCACGTGTGTTTTTATTCCTCCAACTGTCACTTTCCTTGTGCATTCTTTCTTGCATGCGCATGTGTTGTGCTTCCTTCCAACTGTTACTTCTGTTTCTGCACACTTTCTTTCCCATGATCATTCTTATTTCCACTTCGGCCTGGTGCCAACATTACACATGTAATGTAGTCAAATCATTCATTCATCATTCTAACATCTACTCATAAACAATAAAACAAACACAATCATTCAATCACACAACACAGGTTTTACCGTGGTTCACCCCCTCCTGGGCTACGTCCACAAAGACCTAGCTCTTGGGCTCTTCTATTATGGAAGTTCCAAAACTATAGCATCACATGCTTTACAACTCATTCTCAGTTGGGTCAAGATCTATTGCGAGATAGACTAGATCACACTAGGCTCCTCAGCCTGTGATCTAACCCTCAAGATCCACCCTCCTAACCTTCTACAGCTCAACAACTCACAAAATGGGGTTGTATGACAAAATCATTACAACTAGTTATCAAAACAATACTCTTCCTCAAAAACCCTCTTATATCATCTCTCTCGACTCTCTAAACCCAACTCTAGATCCCGCTATGAGTCCTAGGTATCAATATTTATATGTTTATGGCTCATCAACCATGACAATGTATTACAAAAACCCTAACCCTAATGTCGTTTGGTCTTCCATGCATGCGAATGTGCTTCTCTTCCTTACAGCTATCATTTTCCTTGTGCATTCCTTTCTTCCCAAAATAGCCTTTCTTTCCAATTTGGCCTGCTTCCAACAGGCCCCCAACACTGACATGTGGCTTGTCCTAAGCCACCTAAACCTTGTGTTCTTCATCGATCTCCCTTGTGATTGCTTGGAACTTATCCATGAGCTTCGTTGCTTGTGTTTGGGCTTTCACGACCTTCCCCTTGAGTGCGTCTAATATCTGTACTACAATCTCATTGTTGACCATCCTTGCACATTCTACCTTGGTTTGTGCCATATATTTTTTGGCTTCCTCTTCATGTACAATGACCTTTGATGCTTGCTCCTGGAGTAGTTCCATATGATCTTGACGCTCCTCTTTCTGTGTCTGTGCAGTTATGAGTTCTGCCTATAGTTTCTTCATGTCTTGCACCCCTTTGACATGCTCTGTGATCGACATTGTCTTCTTCCTATGCTCGAGGTCTTAGATAGATGCACTTATATTTTCTCCTTCCTGGTCACACTATTGGACCTGCTGATCCTCTTCCAGCTTTGTCCAGAGTTGCGTTGCTTTCTCGAACAAGTCATCCACTGCATGGATTTTTCGTTCTATCTCTTGTATATGCATTGTTGCCTCCTGTTTCCTTTGCTCCCTCACCTCCAGTGGAGTAGTAGGTGTGAGATGCTCCTAGAGATTCTCGATCTCCTTTTGATATTGATCGATTGTCTACAAAATCTGATCAATCTTCTCTGTCACTGTGAGTTTGGTCATCTACACATTCTTTGGGATCTTATTGTAGGCTACAACCACTTTCTGTTCCAGTCCCTTCACGCATTACTTATCCTCTTTGGTCTCGAGCTAGCCTACTCAAATACCAATTCCATCTCGTTCCGGTTATCCTTGACCTGCTACAATTCTGTTGTATCTATGTGTGCACGAGACTGTACTTCTTGTGTAACACTGACTTGCAGCTTATATAGTGCCTTGGTTGGTATCCATGACAATCCCAACTGTAGTTGAGCCAATTCTTTTAGGGGTGTCTACCCCATGATTTCATCCATGCACAACATGCTAGGTGTGACGTGAAACGTTGAACTCACATGTCTTATCATCTGGATTGTATCCATCTCGCTTGCTCTAGGTTCTCCTATTTATGATGCTGACGAGCCTGTTTATATGCTTCTTCTGGCTTCCTACGCTTCCCCAATCTGCCTAAGGATCTGTTGCATGTATGCCATCTCTTCTTCAATTCTGTGCCTTTGGCGTGAAACATTTTCAAAATCCTTGAATGTGCAATCCTATTCCACTTGGGCCACCATTTCTATATCATTCTTCATGATCGTGTATTCTGGAGGCATTCTATGCGCCTTCATATTCTTGCGCACACCCCCCGTCTGGGTGGTTGGCCGCTTAGTCTGGCTTGGATCTTATGGAGTAGCACTTGATGTAGTCCCCTGTGCTACCTTGACCTGTTTCTGTTGTACTTGGGGTGCATGTGTGTTATTATTCTTCCCCATTTGGACTCTTATCTTGGATTTCCCCCCTTTCTTTTGTTGTGGATTTTTCAGACCTGCCCTCGATTTCTTGGGCATTGTTACTTCCTAGGGCTATGTGTGTTCCTGGCCTACCTCCTCAGCATGTGTATGTTCTTGTCTTACTTCCTCCTCCTCTATCTCTGTGGGTATTTCTTGAGTGAGGACTGGAATCCTCCATTTGTCTTCCCAATCCTTAATGGCCATTTGTATGTCTCCCTCCGTGATGCAGTAACACATTTGTAGCCATTTCTTGTTAGGGACCTTCCGCGCTTGGATCCACATCGCATGTCTAGTGGCTTTGAAGTTGGCTATGCCCTAATACCGTCCAACAACTTCCAATGTTATCATCCAAGTTTTGGTGATGGTGTCCTATAGGTCACGGAGATATCCTTCGAATATAGCTACATTCGCTCTCCTATTATTGGCATCCAAAGTGAATCCAAGTGATAAGTATTGCGTTCCATGGCAAGGTTTGGGTCTTGTGGAAAAAATTGCGTAGTTCATCTCCTTCCATCCCATAATGGCTATCAGGATGAGTAGCCATGAATAATGAAACTCTGTCCCCAAATACTGCACATCCTTGCTGTTGTCTAACAATAAATTCGAAAAATAAGGGGCCCAACTGAGTGTGGTGCCCTCGACACACTGTGCTGCAACTGTGACAACCCAAGTCGAAACTTCCTTCTTGCGGTATTTCCTTAGTAACTTGCATGCCATGATTTTTTTGGAAATTCTTATCACGATGTCACTAATACACTTGATAATTGTTTCGCGTGACCCCCTGTCAGTGCTGTATTTATTCTTCATCTCCTCGACCAATGCTTTCTCCTTTTTTTTGTCCTCGAGGAACTGTTCGATATCCATGCCCCATTATGGCATCCTTGTGATATGTGAGATGAGATACACGTCTATTGAGATGAGTTGTTCCAAGCATAGATATTCTCTATGTGTGACCGCCAACAACTTCTTGATACATCTTTTTTCATACTGACCTCTCCCAAAGTGTGGTAGGTCCAACAAACCTAGAATCCTAGTTTTGGCCAGTTCTGCTGCCAACTGGATTGGTTGATGAATTGGTTCCCCAAAGGGTCTTATACCCACAGTCTGTAGGTAGACCTTCTTAGTGAACTCTGGGAACTTGTCTTTGTCCGTTACATCATGGTTTGAGTACCTCAATTTCTCTACATAACCTAACAAATATGCTTATACATGTACCCCTACTGGTATGCATGGAAACAAAATTGTTGCGGTGGGTTGTCTATGTGGTGACCTAGGTACTGTCTTCTTTTCCTTTCACAGTGGTGTCTGACTCGAGGTTCCAACCTCCATTGTTTTTTCTTCAGCAAACTACACTGGTCGGCCAGTGACATCTTCCACTGCTCCCTCCTCTGGTTGTTCTGATACGGTTGTCTGTGATTCTTCTGGTGCAACCATTTCTTCCTAGTTTGGAGCCATCCCATTGACTCTCAGGGCTTCTTTTGGGTTTTTTGGGTTCCCTAGGTTGCTTGCATATTCATTCTGTCCACCCTACCCTTCTTCTATCCTATTGATGTCCATGCTCGCAGGTGTTGTTTGTTGGGTTTCTTCCTCAATGTGTGTGGGGCTTATTGGTTTTGCATTCGACGATGGTATTTCATCCACATTGATGACTTCTGGTGGCTAAGATGCTTGTTGTTCACTTCCCTACTATTGGGTTTGTGCTCTAGTTCTACCTCGGAGTTGTCTGGCAGTCTGGCCCAGTTCTCCTTGTTTAGATGGTTCCATGGTGATAAAAACTTGTCGTTCGTCGAGCTCAGTAGCCTGTACAATGTCTGCAAACTTCACTCTTTGCTTTGTATGCTCTCTCACTCTGTTCCTTTTCCAATTTCGCAATAAATTTTCCGCTCTCACGTCCTTGCTTTATATTAGCATCATGTGAAGCTTGTCGAGGACGTTACCATGATTATGTCTTAATTTAACTGCTAGTTCCTTCGTACTTTCCATTGATTTCCCTCACCATCTCCAGTTGGCACGATTAATGCGGCATCTCATCAGTCGTTTTTGACATTGAATTCTGCCAGCCTCCATCACTTGGTGCTTCTTTTACCATATCCACTTTTCCCTCTTATTTTCATTTTGAGATGACCGTTGGCCTTGTATCCATCAGGATTGTATTATCAAGTGTGTGTGATCCTTATCCTTTCGATGCACTATGCCTCTGTTGGTGCCTTTTTCTATCATGTACTATATCTCTCTTTTTTTTTTACTGCACGGTGACTTTCAAGTTGTGGGTGGTCGGCTGTCCTTGTACAACTTCAGTCGGCTCTCATTGACCATCCCTCATATTTTTGTGCCTCCTAAGTCCTTCAACTGTACAACTCCCCCATCTGTGACAATTTTCACTTCATATGGTCCTAACCAGTGCATTCTGAGTTTTGTCGGGTGCTGAATGGATTTACTGTCATACATCAACACTAAGTATCCTGTCTTGAAAGTTTTCCTCTTTATATGTCTATCGTGCCAAGCTTCGTCCCTTTCTTTCTGAACTTCTTGGTGGAACCCTACTAAGATCCTATCTTCCTCCATGATCATTAGTTGATTCATCCTATCCTACATTTTGCCTCGTTATGTCATGTTCGTAATTGTTGCTACGCAGAAACTGGGTACCAGAAATTCTAATGGTATCACTGCTTCTTGTCCATATACCAATATGAATGGTGTTTGTCCTGTCAACTTCTTGCATGTGGTCTTGTAATCCCACAATACTGCTGGCATTTTGAGGTCCCAATCATCCCTATTCACATTATAGATCTTTGTCAGTGCATTTTCAAGGATTTTGTTAAAGGATTCTACTTTTCCATTCGCCCGTGGATGATATGGTGTACTCTTTTGATGGTGGACTTCAAATTCCTCAGTCATAGCCTTAATAGTTCTACTAATGAAGTGAGTGCCTTGGTTGCTCATCAAAATTATTGGGCAACCAAATCTAGTGATCACTTTCTCAAATAGAAAGTGTGTTGTTGTTTCTGCGCTGCAATATTTGACTGGTGTTGCTTCTGCCCATATTGTCAGGTATTCTTTCATGGTGATAATGTACCTTACTCCTGTCCTTTTTGTTGGTGATTTAATTGGTCCCAAAAAATCTATTTCCCATTTGTCGAATACCTGCAAAGTTACATGTGGTCGCAATGGAATCTAGTCCCTTCTATTGGGTTTACCAACCCTCTGACAGACATTGCATCCATGTCAGTACTCTTTCAAGTCTCTATGAATTGTCAGCCACCATAGTCTTGCGTGCAATACCTTATGCATGGTATCTTTTCCTTTGAAATGTCCTACTACTATTCCTTGATGGGCTTCTGCTAATATCCTTGGTATTTCATATTCTAGCACATCTCTTCTCGGGATGCTATCTGGCCCATTTTATACAAGTGTCCTGCAATCAGTTGATAATATGCAGCCTGAACTACTAGGTTTTTCTTCTGCGTGATGTTGTATTCATGTGGAGTAGTCCTTGTACTCAAGTACTAGATGATGTCTACAAAGTATTCATCGACGATCTGAACTAAAAATAATTGTGCTTTGGGAAAGTTGTCCTCTAAATTTGTAGATTCCTAATCGTTTGTGATCCTTGATAGTGATCAGGTCCTACATTCAGCTTACCTGGCTTTACTATGACTTCAAATTCAAATTCTTGAAATAGTAGTAACCATCGATAGATTATACCCCCCAACACTAGCTTGTTGACTAGGTATTTAAGGGTTGAGTGATCTATGAACATCTTAAAATGTTTTTCGAGTAAGTAATGTCTAAACTTCTGTAGCGCGTAGACCATAACTAGGCCTTCCCTCTTTGTAGTGTTGTAGTTATGCTCTGATTCTGAAATTTTTATGCTTGCAAATGCTATAGGATGATCCAAATCTCCTGCATATGGCTACACCAGAATATCTCCAAGTGCTATGGTTGATGCATCTACATGTACGTGGAATGTCTTCTCCCAGTATGAAAATACTAGTATCCACGCGATGACCATTTTTTCTTTTAGTGTATCTAGATCATGTTGACAATATTCATTCCATTGGAACTTTGTATCTTTGCTTAACATTTTCTCCATTGGCGCAGTGATCTGCGCATACCCTTTGACAAATTTTCTGTAGTATCCTGTGTGTCTGTTGGCAGCCAACTCACTTTTTCCTATCGTCTATTAAGATGCCTACACTAATGTTTTACAAACATCATTTTTTTCGTCGCAATTTCCAATAAATGACATTTTCATTTTTGCGACATTTACACATTTGTCTTCGTTAAGTTTTCACGACTGTAAGCATGAAAATTTCTCCTTTCGAAGTCGTATTTTGATCATTATCTGAACTGTCAATATCTCTTTTGTCATCATGCCTATTGCACTCACCTTTTATTGATCATTATACAACTGGAAAGATCCTCTAATCAATTCTCATACTTCGGTTGATTGTATAACTTGGTTTTATTGAGTTTGTAAGGCATTTAGCATTTGGATTTGCACTTTATATGACTTGCCTGATCATTGATTCTATGAAAATTCATAGGGGTTATGGTTAAATTTTTTATAAATATGTCCTTTGGTATAATCCTTATGTTAATTTTTTCATAACTTTTGGCTTGTCAACTATATGAATATCATTTGGCACCTTGGTTAAACTTTGATTATATGAACTAATACATTGGCACATAGTTGATTTTGGCTTTGATTTATATGTCGGGTGTTTAAATACTATGGCATAATGTTTGCGCACATTGGTATACACATTTGATTTAATTAGTTGGCACTTGACTCGATGGTTGAATTACTATTATGGATTGAACAACTATGTAAATCGACGGTTGTACTTGGATAATGAATATTTTGCATGGTAGACTCCACCACCTTCGCATTCTTGCATTTATGCCTATCCCTTTTTCTCGTTCATTTCTGTTAAGCTCGGATAGCTTGGTTCCTGCGTGTGTTGGTGAATTCAAACCCTTCCCTTACCATGCATTCGGCTCCATGGAACCAGTCGTGCGAGTCGAGCCCAATGGCAACCAAGCCCTGTTAATGTTTGACAATGCTCACAGAGACCTGGAGGAAAATGGTTGGCTTCCCTTTATACAACGATTTGAGGGTTTTAACCTTTGTGTAGCACAACAATTTGCCATAACCTTCGATGGCTGTCGAGCCAAGGTGGGGGACATACAGTTAGAGATTGATGAATAGTTTATCAGCTCTGCTACAACGCTACCTACCTCGGGACAGTGTTGGTTAAATAATTGCAAGGTCGAGGAAATGCCATGGACATTGTTGTTTCTATCGCGCAAAGTCACCTCTTGTGACAGAGGTATGACCATATCTATGCTCAAACCACGATGGCATGACTTATTAATGCTAGTCAAGCAGTTTGTGACCTGTGAAGGTCGATACAGACTTGTGTTCCTCTACCACCTGCGTTTGCTAATGATTTTTATAGGGTATCCTCTAAACATGCCTTTCTACTTTCATCGTTCCCTGTATAAGATGTCGAAAAAGTTTAAGAGGAAGAAGGATGAAAATAGCCTGTTCCACCATGTGCTTATTAAGCTCATCGTTGTTTATCATTTGAGTTTTCATGGTGATAGTTGGAGGGCTTTCATCGCCCGTAATGGCTTTGAGGACACCGACCCTGTACAAGTTGATAAACCTGTGGTAATTGAAACCAAGGCTGAACTGCCTGTACCCTTACATCTCCTACTGCCTAAACCCTCGGCCGACCCTAGTGGTGGCTTACCCAACACTGTAACTAAGAGTGCAGAGGCTATTAAGAAGCCTGTGAGTAAAAAACCCAAGGCAAACCTTACTGCTAATGCCAAAGGGAAAAGGAATGC
>JZKD02S0893316.1:292542-313822 GCA_000966675.3 Picea glauca
TCTTCATCAATTGGATTATTCTGTATAAGTCTTTGCATAACAGGTTTACCTAATTGTGGATATTTATAAATCATATAATTGTTATGATTTTTATGTCTTGTTTGTCCTGTAAACACACTTGAAGAGCATTGCAACTATCATTTACGAGAAGCTTCTGGATTATTCGGTGCAAGTTTCCTCCCTCCGATCTGCTAAAACAATCATCATACACAGGGCAAATCTGGAGCATATTTCCAGATTAGTTTGCGATTATTTTCGTTAGTTTGATTAGACATATTTGCAGTTTAGATTAGTAATTTAGTTTAGTTATTTTTCTGCCTTATTTCTGTTCATAAAATTATAAAAGCAATAAAAATATCTTTTACTGTCTTAGGGAAAAATATTAATGAGTTTTGCAGGTTTTATTTAAATCTGTAAATTGTCAATATTGTACATTTTGTGAATAAGTTATATTTCAGTCATCAGTTAGATAGTTAATTAGTTAGAGTTAGTATAGTATTAGTTAAGTAGATTGTATATATAGTATAGTTAGATTAGTTAGTTAGTTTTATTTATTTTTAGTTAGTTTAAGTTAGTTTGTTTAATAGTTAGTTTTAATTAGGTTAGTTTATTAGTTTGTTTTATTCATTGTTAGTTAGTTTAGTTTGTTTTATTTAGTTTTAGTTAGATTAGTTAGTTTTATTTTTTTTTTCTTAGGACCTTAGATCGGCTAATGGAGCCGCTAAACTCGTTAGGGTGGTTCATCCCAAACGACTTGGGTTATTAGACAACCCCGGACCGGTTCCACTCTCTCAGTTGACGGATGGTCAATTTCGCCCGTCAACAGTGTCCTAATGTTTCTCTTAGTTGACGAACATTTTTTGGTGGTTTTAGGTTAACGATTAATGCAATTTTGGCATGATCTACTAGTAAACCTTTCTTGCATACTATATGGCCCAATAATATCCCAAACGGTGTTTCGAAGATGCACTTCTTGATTTTTAATGATATCTGGCATTGCCTGCATCTTTCTAACATTAATCACAAGACCTCTACATGGTATTTCAACACACTATAGATTGTCCAATCGTCCAAGTATACCTCTAGAAACTGGTGGATAAATTCTTTAAATGCAGCTATGACTACTCAGGAAAATAATTTTAGTGCATTCTTCAATCCGAATGGCATGAACGTGTACTGGTAGGATCCCCATTCTGTAGCAAATGTGGCCTTATATCTGTCTTTCAACACTATCTTGATCTAATGGTATCCTGAAAATCTGTCGGTGAATGAATAAACTTATTATCCTCCTACGTTCTCCAACACTTCATCTGTGAAGGGTGTAGGGAATGGATCATGTAGGCACGCATCGTTCAACTTCCTTAAGTCAACGCATATTCTTATCTCGCCTTATTTTTTATCCTGAACTACCATCGAGCTTATGCATTTTGATTCTTCCAGAGGTTCAATGATTCCGGCTTCGAGCATCCTATCGATATCAACTTTGAATTTTTTCTTATATATCGGATTTAGTCTGTATGGTCGTTGTCTGATTGGTCTTGCCTCAAATTTGAGTGGTATCTTCATTTGACCTAGCTCTCCTGCTATGCCCTTCATTTCTATAAACGTTGTGGGGAATAGGTTGTTGTACTCACGCAGTAAATTTGTTATGCTTTCTGTTGTTTTCTCATCCCAATAGTCTCCAATGCTAGCCATTTTGGGATTCTCAACTGTCCCAATGTTGAATTTC
Organism: Picea glauca; assembly: GCA_000966675.3. NCBI lineage: Eukaryota > Viridiplantae > Streptophyta > Pinopsida > Pinales > Pinaceae > Picea > Picea glauca. The sequence goes on from JZKD02S0893316.1 coordinate 294,272, forward strand.
TTCACCTTAATTGGTGCAACAATTACTTCTGATTATAGAGGTGGACCTTCCAATTTTCTTTCGCCTTCCACTTCCTCGATATGAATATCGCATAGATCGCCTTCCTTTGGTACTTCTTCCTGCACATGGTAGCATGAAAAAAGTTCTTTCACTATCTGTTTGTTCTGCTCTTGTTCCTATGTTATGAGTTCAACTTCAGGATCCTTAATGAATATCACCCCTCTTATTTGTTTAAGTCCTGCATCTATGTTGGGGTTCTCATGATCGAATGAGAAAGTGATTGTAAAGTTCTATTGTAGTATTGGCCAACTCGTAGTTCCTCTACGCAGTTCCTAGTCTGTATACCATTTTTCCAGTATGCCCTCTAAGGTATGTATGAAATAATGAGGCCATTCCTCTGGGGGTGTCATTTTCCACAGTGCTCTGCACTTCTCCAAGTGTTTCGACGGTGCCTCCTATCCGTCATATTTATGCTACTGGTTTATTTTATGTTATGACCAAAAATTATGCGTAGTAACCACTTACATTGGTACCAATCCTTGATTGTTTCCTTGTTCGTGCCCCACCATCTTGTAGGTGTGGCCTTGAGTCCTATATTGAGTGCTAAGAGTCTCCATTTTTCTAACACTTCATCTTTGTATTATATCAAGAATGCTTCTAGATCGTTTACCCCATGGAAATTGGGTGGTTCCCTTATCTTTGTACCTACCCATCTTACTGCGCGGTCTATTCTTACACATTTTCTTGTGGAAACTTCATGTAGCCTTTGTTGCCAGTTCTATAAACCTGTATCTAAGTCTAACACACATGAAGTAATGCTCTGCCAATTGAGCATCCTATCTGCAGTTGGGTTTACGTAATCCTCATCGCACATAGTTGTCTTGTACAAATGGATAATGTCCTCCAAATCTAAGAAAGTAGGTTCTACAAACCTTTCCCCTTTTGATGGGTCTAATGGCACAATGACCCTGTATTCTCTTGACTCAAATGTCATTTTCCATGTCTTTGAATTGATTATGGCCTGGTTATCAAATGCCCAATCTAAGTCGAGCAATGTTGGATATGGTGTTGTGTCGTCCACTATTTCAATCACTTCGAAGTCTTCTTTCGTGCACACTCCATCCAGGTCTACTGTCAATCCTTTCAGTCTCCCAATTGGTAGAACTCTGTGTTGGTTTGCTAGTTTCAGCTGAACAAGTGAATATCCTAGTGTGGGATCTCCCATACATTTTCATGTCTTCTTGGGTAATACATTGACTTCAGATCCTAGATCCAATATGATATCTCCTATGTTGAAATCTACGATGTTGGAATTTATCCTGAACTCCCTACTTTTTCTTCGCCTTGTATGTAGGTGATTGATTGTTTTTTGTTCTAGTTTCCCTTCTGTCTCTATGCTACATCTTTTGAATGTATTTTGCAATATTTTGATAGAGGATGGATCATTCAATAGTTCTACACATGATTGAAAAAATCCTTTGATTGTACTTACTTTTCCCAGGGGCTACATTTCTTTGGTATGATCCAACGATGGAGGTATCTTGTACTCTGTTACTTCCTTGTTATGCTGTGTAGTTGAATTCGACGTCGTGTCTTGCTTCAGAAATTCTTCTCTAGATTTCTGAAATGTTTCCTTCTCGTTTTATGGGTCGAACTGTTTCCTTGGTTCAACATTCTTCTTCACCCATTGATGTTGTACTGGCTCTTGTCGGAATGTATGATTGCCTATTTTAGCTTCTTCGCGTGTAACTATGTTGATGTTTCATCCCTCATCCCTCACTTCGGCTGTAATCCATTGAAAATTCTAGTTGTTATAATACCTCTTTTCCTGAATCTTCCCTAGTAACATAGGACATTATTCCATGTCATAATCTGATGCGTGACAATACATAAAAGTTGTTGGTGGAAGTGGACATTCTCTTGCATAGTGTCCTGGTTGTTGACAGTTGTGACATACCACTAGTCCTCTACCTCTTCCAAAGCCTCCTCTAGCTCGTCCTCTGCCTCTGTAGCCAACTCTATCTCCTCACGACGTGTTATACTGAGGTGCCTGATTGTACTACATAGTATTGTACCAAGTTTGCGCTGTGTTGTACTGTGGCTGTGCGGTATTATATGGTTGTTGCGCAATGTTGTATGGGGCTGGTACCTGGTTAAGCTGAGGTGTGGCTTGTCGGTTATCATTTCTTCCTGCACCCTATATGCATCTGATGTCCTCTCTCTCATCAATTCCATAGTTCTGCAGTCTTTATCATCATGGCCCACTGACTTGCAAAAGTTACAATATGAACTCTTTGGGACTATCTGGTATTTCTGCATCATTGGGTAGTGATATGGATCATGGCCCAATTTCTTACATATTTTTCACCATAGTCCTCATGTTGGTAATGAATTTGGCATTCCTACTACCATACACTATGTGAATGTTGGACATTCATTCTTATGGTGTCCTTCCGTCCTACATGTGGTACACCAAACGACTTCTTGTGTGTCCTTACTTTTGTTCTGGTTTAGATGGAAAGTTAATTTCTTCAAATCCTCCTTCAACTCTTCGATGGTTGGATCCATATTTTGATATTGGTTTTCTTCCAGCTGCAAGGCTACTTGCAGAGCCTCTACCTGTGTCTGAAACTTTTGTTGTCATAGTGGATATTTCAAGTGTGGTAGTAGTGAATTGACGAACAGGTTCCTGTGTTTCATATCTGTCATGAGATATTTCAACTTTCCTTTTAATCACTTGAATCTCTGGTCGATCTCCCATATAGATTTTCCTGGTTTCTATCTAATTTCTATCATCTCGTTCATGTACTGATCTGTTGAGCTTGGCTTCTGAAACTCATTTATCAACAATTTCTTAATGTCCACAATTGTTCTGGTTGTCCCTGGTGGATTGTTTGTGGCTAAACTCATTTACCAATCTAGTTCTCAATCCCTTAGTGTAATCACTAGCTGTGCAAGTTTAGTGTCCTCTTCTATGATCTGTTTTTCTTCCCAGATCTTCTCATAGATAAACAAGTGTTTTCTAGGTCCTCTGACGCTTCTCGTTTGAATTCTGGTAACCTGATGATGGAATCATGTCCTGCCATCCTGAATTTTGAAATACTACCTTAGTGCGGTGTAGATACTTGACTAATGCTTCCTGAACTGGCTCCCCTAGTTGTTGTTCCCTGTGTAGATGTACTTGCTATTGTCTTCCTTCTCCCAAAATTCGGTTTTCTAAATGGTGTTGTGCTTTTTGGTGTGTTAGTCGCACATAGGTTGATGGGTTCCACACTAACATTAATATGGATAGGATTTATGTCTTCTATTCCTTCTCTTGGACCTCTCGTCTTCCTTTCATATGTTGTGTGAAGGATTTCCTCAATCTCCTCCACAACCCGAAGATCCTCTACCTCCTCTTCATCACTTGTCAAGCCTTCCCTCGCGGCTACGACTCTCTTCTTTGTGTTCACCTTGTATTGGTAGGGTAATCCACTACGTGTCATTCCATTTGTCGCTAGGCTCTGCTTGATATGGTCATCATCCATCATGATTAGGTCCAAGTCTTCTTCCTTCTTTCCTTTATTCACTTCTCCTTCCATTTCTCCTTTGTTTGTTAGTTCTTTCCCCCTTCTCCCATGCATGCAAGGAAGTTTAGTTTTCTGACTCCATTGTCATTACACATTTTTTATAGAGAAATATATTAATAAAAGAATACAATGATCTGATAAACCTTCCTTGAGGCCCTCATAGAAACTCTTTCTCTTCTGTGCTATACAACTTCATTTTATCTACTGCAAATTCTATTATAAATCCTGCTACAATACTGTCGAGCCAAAAATCTACTACGCGACTAAATTTGTTATTCACCTTCTTTAACTGCTCAATCTGAATTGAGGTCCACTCTAACTATCGGACCCAATTTGTTGCATGGTTATCCTTCAACCTCAATATCCACTCCTGCAATAAGTTTGGAAAATCACGGAAAAATACTTCATGTAGATCAATAAACACATACTTGATCTGGATTATTTTCGGCACGAAATGAGAGCAAAGATATAATAAATAAATTCACAGAGATATCAAAAATATTCAATAATATAACATAAATATATAAGAGATGCAACCATAAACAAAGATATATAGTAATACACAATTTCTATTAATGAAAGAAATGTACAAAGACTATAAAAATACAGAGTGAAAGACTCGATAGAATGGTGGAAGCTTATCTCTAAGAAGAGATGTGACGACTACTCACATTCGCAAGAAGATGATTACAATGAGGCTTTGGAGGCCCTTTTTACCATAAAATGGAATGCCAAAAACCCTAGACATCCAAAAACCTAACCCTAGGAGATGAAGCGCCAAAATTCATGTGGGCCCCGTTTGGGTAAGTTGGTGCATCAACTTCCCGAGGTCGTGGCTTTTACATATGATCTTCGTTTTAGGTGCATGATAGCTTGTTGGAAAGGTATCATTGAGGAGATTCATTTTGGGGTATCAATAATTCCTTTGGCTATCATTGAGAACCTCGATCTCGAAAAACCTTCATTTGGGCCCTCAAAATGGCCCCGAAAGTTTAAAACTGCTAAAAATAGTAAATTGTCAAAATTTCCAGAAAATTGTTTTGAGCCAGTCGGAAAAGGTGGGTGGCCACTAATATCCACCTGGATAAATAATTCTCAAGATATTTGCACAGTGTTACTCTAGGGTTTTTGTTATCTTTCTACGCAAACTCTAGCTCCTTTGTCTTCAACCAGATTTTGATCTATTCTTTTGTGGGATTCCATGGTCTCAACATTCCCTTCTAGCGGCACATTCTTCTCACCTTTCTTGTCATCCGATTCAGTATTCTCTTGAACCGCCTTCCATATATATTACGTTTCTTTTAATATATTTTCAACAGATCCCATCCACTTGATCCTATACTATTCCAACTGGCAACGAAACCATTTGTTGTTTTGGTATCTGAGTTTATACCTTTAACATGATTGACCCAGGTTCAAATCTATTGGGGTACCAACAAAGCCTGTAAAACTATCGGCCCTCCTGGTAAACCATAAGGCAATGAAATACATAGGGTGCATTGTGCAGTCTCATGTGAGATGACCTTAATGGGTGACTGAAATACTCAGGTGTTTGTAGTCCAGGATTGAGTGGAGAACTGAGAAGTGTGCGCTAAGAGTTTTATTTAACTTATTAAAGTAATATACTTTTCATTCTTAATTAATCATGTAATGTAATCAACTCATTCATTCATCATGCTAAAATCTACTCATAAACAGTAAAAGAGACACAAGCATTCAATCACACAACACATGTTTTACTGTGGTTCACCCCCTCCTGGGCTACATCCACAAATATCTGGCTCTTGAGATCTTCTATTATGGTAGTTCCAAAACTACAACACTGTGTGATTTACAACTCATCCTCAGTTGGGTAAAGATCTATTGTGAGGAATAATAGATCACACCAGGCTCCCCAGCTTGTGATCTAACCCTCGATATCCACCCTTTTGACCTTCTACAACTAAACAACTTACAAAATGGGTCATATGACAAAAGAATTACAACCAGTTATCAAAAAAGGACTCTTCCTCGAAAACCCTCTGATCTCGTCTCTCTCGAATCTCTAAACTTGACTCTAGATCCCACTATGAGTTCTAGGTATCTATATTTATATGTTTATGGCTCATCAACCATTACAATATATTACAAAAACCCTAACCCTAACATCGTTAGGTATTCCATGCATGCGCATGTGCTGATCTTCCTTCGAGTTGTCGCTTTCATTGTGAATGCCTTTCTTCCCAAAATAGCCTTTCTTTTTTATTTGGCCTGCTTCCAACAATGGGAAATCCCTGATGATAAAGAAGATTCTCTTGAATCCAGAACTAGAGGTTGAAAAACTGGTGCAGAGGAACAATTTGTTCAAAATAACTTGCAAGACAAAATAAAGAATATGCAAGGTGGTAATTGACAGTGGGAGAACTGATAACTTAGTATCCATGGAGATGGTGGAGAATTTGGAGATATATATATCTACACATCCAAGTCCATACAGAGTCTCATGGTTGCAGAAAGGTCACTAGGTAATGGTAAATAAACAATGCCTAGTTGAATTTAAAATAGGAGGATATAGAGATGAGATTTTGTGTGATGTGATTCCCATGGATGTATGTCATGTTTTGTTGGGGAGACCATGGAAGTTTGACAGGAATGTCTTCCATTATGAAAGAAAAAATACTTATACTTTGGAGAAGAATGGTAGGACACACATGTTACTGCCAATAGAGGAGAAGAAAGTAAAGGAAGAATCCAACACAAGTATACTTCTCATGAGTGGGAGGGAACTCCTAAGTGAAATAAAGAAAGAACATGATATGTTGGAGAATCTTGCTGACATAGTAGTGGATGATTTTCCAATCTCATTGCCACCAATCAGGAGTATCGACCATCACATTGATCTAATACCAGGAGCATGTTTTCCAAAAAAAGTAGCGTATAGATTGACACCTCAAGAGAATGAGGAGGTAAAAGGACAAGTATAGGATTTGATGGACAATGGGTTGGTCAGAGAAATATTTAGTCCATGCGCATTACCAACTATGTTAAGTATGAAGAAAGATGGAATATGGAGAATGTGTACAGACTCAAGGACCATAAACAAGATCACCATCAGGTACAAATTTCCATTTTCAAGGATGGATGACTTAATGGATTGTTTGAGTGGAGCAAGCTATTTTTCAAAGATAGATTTGAAAAGTGGATATCACTAGATAAGGATGAGAGAAGGTGATGAGTGGAAAACAACCTTCAAGAAAAATGGGGGGTTGTATGAATGGCTTGTTATGCCGTTTGGCTTAACAAATGCCCCGAGTACTTTTATGAGGTTGATGAATGAGGTATTGAAATATTTCATTGGTAAGTTTGTAATTGTATATATGGATGATATAATAATCTTCAGTAAGACTGAAGAAGAGCATTTGAGACATCTAACATTAGTGATAAGAAGATTGCAAAAAGAAAAGCTGCTAATAAATTTGAAGAAATCCTCTTTTATGAAGACATAACTCATTTATTTGGGTTTCATGATCTCTTCAAATGGATTGAAGATGGATCCAGAGAAGGTGAGAGCAATCAAAGAATGGTTGTAGCCAAGGAGCATATTCAAGGTGAGAAGCTTCCATGGATTAACGAGTTTCTATAGGAATTTCATTAGAAATTTTAGTGGAATTTGTACACCGATGGTAGATACAGTTAATAAGAGACACAAGTCTTTAAAATGGATAGAATAAGTTGAGAAAGGTATCGGGATATTAAAGGAGAAGATAACAGAACAACCGATTCTGGTCTTGCCATATTTTGGGAAGACATTTCAAGAAAGATGTGATGCTAGTGGAGTTGCAACTGGAGAAGTATTGAGCCAAGATAATAGGCATGTTGCATATTTCAGTGAGAATATGAATGACACTAAGAGTAATCACTCCACATATAACAAAGAATTTTATGCAGTAATTCAAGCCTTGAAGAAATGGAGGCACTATCTTGTACCAAAAGATTTTTTTTATGTATAGCGATAATCAAGATTTACAATTCATAACCATACATGAGAAGTTAAATCAAATAGATTCTAAGTGGATATAGTTTATGAAAAATTTCATTTTTTTCATTAAACATATTTTTGGTAATGCTAACAAAGTTGTTGATGCATTGAGTAGGAGATGTCTATTTCTATAGGAATTTCAAGTGAAAACCTTAAGGTTTGAACACCTTAAGGAGATGTATTATGATGATCCATATTTTAAAGAGGCATATAAAGCATGTGAAAATCCTGTGCTTAGAGATAGAAGTTAGTGGACAAAGTATCTGATTCAGGATGGATTGTTGTTTAAAGGTTGCCAGTTTTGCATACTGAAGATTTCAATGAGAGAGAATCTGCTGAAGGAAAAACTTAGTAGAGGTATAGCAGGAAATTTTGGCCATGACAAGAAATTTTCATAGTTGAACCATTCATACTATTGGCCAGGTATGAGAGAAGAAGTGGAGAAGTTTGTGAACAAATGTAAGATTTTATAGTACACAAAAGGAAAGTGACAGAATACTAGATTGTATCAACCATTTCCTATTCCAAAGAGGCCTTGGGATGCAATAAGCATGGATTTCATGTTGGGATTTACAAGGAAAGAAAGAGGAAGTGATTCCATATTTGTGGTTTTTGATAGATTCTCAAAGATGAAACACTATATCCCATGCCAGAAAACTAGTGATATAATGCACATTAAAAATTTGTTTTTCAAGGAAGTTGTGAGAATTCATGGGTTTCCCAAGAGTATTGTCTCAGAGAGAGACACAAATGTTTTTGGTCATTTCTAGAGAAAATTGTGGAAGAAGATAGGAACATAACTGTCCTTTAGTTCTGCATATCACCCTCAAATGGATGGACAGACTGAGGTGGTAAATTAGAGTTTAGGAAATTTGTTGAGAAGTTTGGTCACTAAACATCATAGCCAGTGGGATAAAATTCTAGCACAAGCAGAGTTTGCATACAATGACTCAGTAAATAGGAGCCCATTCAATATAGTATATGGGATGAATCCAAGAGGAGTATCAGAGTTGAGAGATATGGAGTAGAATGAATTCAAAAGGATTGAAATAGAAGACTCCGCTGCAGAAATGTAGAACCTTCATAATCAGATCAAAGAACAGTTGCAGAACAACAATAGAGAGTATAAACACAAAGTTGATTAGCATAGGAGAAAAATTCAATTTGAAGTGGGAGATCAAGTTCTAGCACATCTCAAAAAGGAAAGTTTCCCAAGGGGAACATATAACAAACTAAAGCTAAAGAATATAGGACCATGTAATATCCTAAGAAAATTTGATGCAAATGCTTATGAGGTAGAGCTGCCAGAAGATGTGGGTATCTCGTTAATATTCAACATTTCAGACCTATATCCTTACAGGGAAGGTGACACTAGAGGATCAGAAGATCAAAAAGAGATTCAGTGGGAGAAGAAGATGCCTGTAGAAAAAAAAACGTAGATGGAGAACATCATAGATCATAGAATTGGTAAGAAGACTAGGAGAAATACATATTTTGAGTATTTGGTAAAGTGGAAAGGACACCCAATAAAATATTCCAGTTGGGTAAATGAAGCAGATATCCAGAAGCATGGAAAGTTGATGTAGGAGCTCATAGATAGGAGTCCATGAATTTTTGTCTAGAGGAGTATGATGCAGGAGAATCATCAAAAAGCATGAGTGGAGGACAACTCAACACCCAACGTGCATTTTGAAGAATTTTTTAAATTTGAAAGATGTCATAATTAGTGTAATATCTGAAAATATTGAGATTAAAGACAATCTTAAATGTTTAGGAGGTTGTGTCATCGCAAGATATCGTTGGGGAATGTATTTTCTTTAATGTAGTAGATTGAAGGACATATTTGATGCATTTTCACATATCTGTATGTCTCGGACATTCATTGTAATAAATCCTTAGTAGTTGAATTCTTTTATTTCGATAGGATAGCACTAAGGTAGATTGGAGGGAAATCTCTATTAGCTCTTGTTTTATAAATAAATGTGTTGTTGCCCAAATGAGGTTGTTGATGAATTAGAGGCTACCGAAGATCATTGTAACTGAGAGTTGTAGAGCTGCTAAAGAGCATTGCATAAGTCCATGTACATATCATTTGAATGAATATAATAGAGGAGCATTGTTCCAAATGTTTGGTGTTATTGTGTCTATCTAAATGAATGAATGGTAGGCTTTATATTAATTTACAATTCTTTGTTATTTCGTGTTCTTATGTTATGAATACATTTACATGGTTGAATGTATGAATTTGTGAGACGTTAGATAAGTTTCAATTGTTTCTCTTCTACGATCAAGTGAAAGTGTGAATATTGTCCGCAAGGCGTGCATTGACAGAGTCTGTTTCGATTCAGAAGCTCAGAAGAGACAACGTGAAACTTTTGTATGCCATAAGTGCATAAGAGTTTGTAAGGTGTGTGTCGACATAGTCTCTTTTGACCCAGAAAGTTCAAGAGAGTTAGCTTCAAGGTGTGCGTAGACTGAAATGCACCTAGAGTCATATTGTCCAGGAGGAACAATTGAGGATGGAAGGACTATTTCAAGGAGTGCACAGTTTCCTATTAGAAGCTAAGTTGTGGAAGAGAACATGTTGCAAGGTGTGCATAGGCTGAAACTCAGGTAAGTGTTGAAGAAAGTGCTCTAAGGAGAAAAGTTTTGAGAAATAACAAGCTCATGAGGGAGAGCAAGCGAGAAATATTTAATAGGGAGGAAGGTTTCCCAAAATTGACAAGCAAGATCCATTTAGGAGGGAGCAATATCGTTCCATACCACCATATTTGGGAGAGTTGCATGAAGGTTATCTATGGAGCCTTTCGACACTTCTTGGTTCAGAGTGTTTTGAAGTATTGTGAGAAGCAAAGTCACCGAAGTTGTGAAGTCGCGAAGTGATCCTACCCATTGGTTGTGAGGAGGACAGGTGGCAATGGATTGGAGATTTCGGGAGATGGAGGTTTGAAGAATTTACGTGGAGTTAGTGAAATATTCATGAAGTTGCAAAGGCCGAAATAGTCTGGAGTATTGGATCCAGGAGGACATGTGGCAAAGATCCGTTCATTTCGGCAGAAACACATTTAGGAAGGAAACAAAGGTGAAGGTTGTAAAACCGTCGAAGCCGAAGTTGTGAAGAGAAATGGCCTGAGTGTTTATCCCACGATTATATGAAAAAAAAGAGCCCAGCCTTTAGAGCTAGCACCCACTAGTTAAAGTTACCAGAGGCGCCGGAAAACAACTGTGAGGGTAATTCAAACCTATGAGGTAACAAAAGGGGGCCTGTGTAAGTTGTTCCAGGGTCTGCTAGAGGCCCGAAAAGCCGATTTGGCTTAAGTGTTTTAAAGATCCTTGACTGGGAGGTTACAAAACCCCCTAGGAGGGTAGGGGTCTTGCATCAGAGGTCACATCCCATAGTTATTGAGGATCATGGGCTGAAGTACAATCATATTTGTGAAGAGTGAGAGTCAAGGAAGCAATGGAGAAGAAGGGAAATTCGTATGTAGAATGGAGATAAGTTTTACATGAAAATTTTGGTTAGAAAGAGGGGAGAGGAGTGTTGTGAAGAGAACCAACCATTTTGTGCTTGAATTCAACCATAGTTTGGCTTTGTTTTATGCTGAGAAAAGGCCTATGTTCTTGTAAAATCAATTTATAATCCTATAAAGCGTTTTTATGTTGAGGAAATGGCTCAAGCGCCTTGTGAAGGATGTTGTGAGTACTCCTAGATTAAATGGTAGGATTATTGGTCAACCAAGTGCATTGGAGCCCTAGAGGGAAGTGAGAAGGATCGAGGGACTATTTGTAGTGAAGGGGGATCCCATTCCTTGGGTTGTGCAGGTTGTGGAGAATAGAGTGGAACCTATGTTTTGGGGTTGTTGTGTGTGTAGAATAGACAACCAAGATGGTCGAATATCCTTGTGGACCCATAGACTCAACTCGAGGGTGGCCTATTGTTGAGAGAAAATGAATAACAACACTTATGACTGAGAGGTTCATCCTTCGTATGTATCCAGTTGGTTAATTATCAACAAAATTTTTTTATGTTATGTTCTTATGATATCCACTATGTAAATGTTTAATACAAATTCTAGGTACTTTGTCGTTGCTTGAACAATTGCATTCATGTTTTTTCTTTATACTATTAGATACATTTAGAATGTGGTATCAATCAAATGGTTAAATTAATGTGTGATATGTAGCTAGTAAGCTATAGGAAATTAATTAGAATAAAATATTAAATCTTAATGTGTATTCTGCACATAATGTGTCTTAGTTGGAGGATGGGTATATTACAATATGGTATGAGAGATTAAGTTCAACACTGGACCTGTATGGGCCAAGAATCAATGCAAATTTGGGTGAAATCATTATTGCATACTTCAATGTAATGTACACATCCCCCAGCTAGGTCACATCATTGCTAAAAGGACTCAATAAAAATTTATGATGCCAAATCTAAATGCTAAAATAAAACACAACATAACATTCCAACTCATGCAAATATCAATTCTACTTAAAAATGTAAATGAAACTAATTTAACTATGCACAACAACAACTAAACAAAATACAACAACATTCAACCACATTGTTGAGGAAAAGGTATGAAGAACCTTACTCAAACATTTTTCATATCTGGTTAGGCTAAGGCAAGATTGTTGGGAATGTTACCCAGAGTTTATAGCCTTTAATTCAAAACAATCTCTTAATCCACAGGTAATATGTACTAGGGACTAAGGCTGATTTTATATTTTATATGTAACTGTGGAAAATAAATAAAGCAAAGATATACATAAGTGTGTATAGGAAAAAAGATGAGAATAAAAGTAAAATCTGAACAATATCATTAAGATACACATGTGAAACTGAAATTAGAAATATGATTTTTTATATTAACTTCATTATGAGATACAAAGCATAACTCTATTTACAAACCCCTACGAGGGTGGGACCAAAGTCAAACTTATAAGTCTCCAATGAGAACCATACAAACTGACTCCGACAACAAAAGAAAACTGAAGCTAAAGATCTAGATCGACTTGCCATAAAAATGTTGTCACTTGACTCTGCAAAATATTCTTTATCAGTCATGAAATCTAATCCATAAACAAAAAAGAACGCACATAATGCCAAACCTAGATCATACATATTTAGAAACAAATTGTTGAAAGATATGATTCGGTTTTGAATCCTGCTTCCTTCAATAATACCTTGTTTCCATCAAGATGGTTAAGATTTCTAGTAAACTCAGAATGGATGAAGAAAATAATTATCTCATAGGTATAGAGAAGACATTATATCAAAGGTTCCCCTTCCGTTCTCTCCCCCTTTGTTTTTCCATATGATTGAGCTTTTATTCTTTCTCAATAAGTTATGGTAGTTCAACTACCTTTCTTTTGTTAATCTTAATTAGCTTAACTAATTAGTTGAGACAAATAAATAATAATATATAAATAAGGGTCTATTTAAATAATAACTAAATAGGTGGGGCCCATTGTCACTCCAATTTGTCTTTATTTAATAGTCATCAAAACATGAAGTATAATACCCAAAAAATTTAATTCAAACATCTGCCTTGTAACTCCAATCCTCATATTAATAATCAAATATTTTAATATAAAAAATAAAACATGACTATATCCAAAAATAACATCATATCCACATTGTCCAAAACAAATCTGTCTAAAATTGTATTTGCTGTCCAAAATTTTTGTCATATCAATAAAAATTGTTCTCAAAAGAAAATTGCATTGACAGCATTAAAAACCATATTTTCTATGAGAGGTGGTTTGGCTCTTTTCACTACTGCTCTCTTTTGATCTTTCTGTTGTTTTTCCTTATGAAACAACCTTATGATGATTGGAACCTTGAGGATGGATTTCATTGATAACATGGGAGCAATTATACTTGAGGTGGAGATGGGAGGACACTAATTCAGAGGAATTTTCAGAAGAGTTGGGGGAATTGGCCACTTTTTTCCCTTTATCAAACTCTGGTTCAGGCATTCTTGTTTTAATCCTTTTTCTTGCATGTGAAGACTGGGTTGGTGAAACAATGTGATTATCTTGGGTGTTTGGATTAAATGGTGGTGGAGGAGGGGGAAATGGAAACGATATTGTAGGCCAAACATTATGATGTGCAGCAGGATGATGGACGATCTCTTACCAACGATCATTTGCAGGTGGTTCTATATGCATAGAAACATGAAGGGGGACATGGATACCAAAGAAATTTTGGTGTGGCCTGAAAGGAGGCCTCTCAGGACTAGGTTGCAGAATTCCTTGGCCAACTAGATTGAAAAACCCAGCTTGAAAAAGTTGATTTAGTTCTTGTGGCTCAACATCAAAATGTATTGAGAATCATGGCCTTCTATGGCCTCTTTTCCAATTTTTTCCTCTACCACTATTTGTACCTATGTCATTACTTCATTTGCTAAAGAAAATCATCCTGAAGTAATATTTCAATCAGAATATGAAAACATTTTACAATCCATTCACTAATACTCTACCTAAATAAAATCAATATGTTGGCTCTATCATTCACAAATAGAAGCATCTGCAATCCATACATTAACACAATTTCACCAAGTCCAATTTAATAATTAACTGCAATTGAACAGGTAATGATAGGGTCACTGGGAATATGAGGGGGTTTATAATGAACAAAAAATGGTAGCATATATGAGAATAAACAATGAATACTATTCAAGCAACGCATAATCTTTTTCTTCCAAAAACAATATCTCCATGTCACAATTTCCAACCCAGAATCAATATCCAATCCTTTTTAATCTTTTTATTTTAAAAATGATATTCAATATAACAAAACAGGGGATGGATAAATGTTATTGGGAAGGTGAAGGGAGTATAATGAACAAGAAAAATAGCGATTATTGTTCTGTTACAAGAAATAACATTTATTAACTTTATTATCAATATTGCCAATATCTACAAAATCATTTGAATATCCACTGTTTTCCATCCAAAACTTCCACCAAATTTGTTTGTGTCATAGAACTCTTTTAAACTTCATAGAAAAGATCTAGAACCTGAAAACAATCTTTTTAAATCATGCAATATAAAACTCAGGTGAAATCAATATGATTATTAAAAAAACGAATTTCATTTCTCCTTTTAAAATATCATAAATTTCTGTAGGAGACTATTTAAAAAACAATTTATCTCAGACATAATCATACAAAATGTCCCAGGCATCATGAGAGGAAGATAAACATAGAGATATCCTCTTTATTTTATATAATATTCACATCACAACGTACAATAACAACTGCAAACAAACCGAGATTGAAACCCCTTGCGACTCTGGTGGGAATTGTTTCCATAGAAATTATTTTAAACTCAAAATCATTCAATCCACCTCATAGATCAATAAAAAACAAGCCATAATTTTGTGGGAGACATCTATATTTCCAACTGTTGGGTCAAATATTTGGACAAGACTTTGAAACTAGGTCTATAATATTCGCATGTCCACATTATCGGATGGGAAAACAAAGTTTGGGACTGATAAATAGGCACAGGCCTCAAGGTAAGGCTGCGAGCAAAGACAAATATTTAATTCCTAGAGTTACTGTAAAATAATACATAGATATCCATCACCTTTTAAAATAGTTCCAAGGATAATACGAAATGACTACGAGACTTTGAAAGTGTGGATATGCAGTAAGGATATAACACAATAATTATGAAACCAACTGTCGGTCAAATAATTCAACAAAATTTTGAAAATGGATTTTATTTTATTCATTCACTTGTGTATTAGAAGAGGAGAAGATTCTTGGAGAAGGAATATAGGCATAGGGTTTGAAACATGGGCTACGGGCAAAGAAAAACCCAACTCTTTTCCTTCAACACACATCAGGATAAAACACATAGGCCACCCACAACATCCAATTTGTGGTAAAAAAAATAAGACTGCACATCCTCGAGGGTGAGGGTGCTACGCAATAGTCACAATAACCAACTACATATTTTCTTTTATAGAGGAAACCCTTGGAAATAATCATACGAAATGAGTGAAAATGAACATCTTCATCCACAATTACTTATCAACAACCATATCATAATAATATCACCATCACTCTGGGCCCATACAACCATACAACTCAAACAGAATAAAATGTCAAAGACTATTTCCAGTTTGAAACATTTTAATGCTAATAGGAAGAAACCTAATTCAAAATGCAAGTTATATGGCCAAAATTCCCACAATAAATCCATTAAAAGCTTCAGAAAACAAACACATTCGAAATGCAAACCACAAGAGCCAACATAATAATTTTATCTAGAGTAGAGCTAACCATCATGAATGGAGAGATAAGAGCCAACATACCTGTGAGAAGAATGACATAAAGCTTAAGAGCACAACTATGTTTTTTCCAACGACTGGGCACAATTGAGGCGTTGCTAACCAGAGTAGAAAAACAAATGCGAGGACAAAATGAAGGTGGTAGATTTGAGGTAGGGTAAGAACGACGTGCAGTGAATGCACATTGCTTCCCTTATTTTCTCATTTAATGCCATCAAACATAGCCAAAAATAGAGCGCTTACAATTTTCAAACAAAAAATTATTTCAATCATAGAATATCGCCATCACATACCTAAATGCATAGAACATAAAGTTCCATTTCCAAATTTAAAGTCAAATCCGCCTCTATTATGAACTCCATAACAATAATAGCCTATTTAACACTTAGTATAAAAACAATATGTCCCTCATTCCTCGCTAGTGGGGTATCATATCAAACATAATAAGTATTTTCCCATGCATACAAATATACCATGAGTGGAATATTATTGATATTTTAAACAATATATCAAAACCTAAGGGTAACAAGAGTGGACTTATATGTTTAATACAATAAAAAATTATTTTATTTTGAAATCAAATTGCTATCACTCTTATCATCCATTATTTGCACATGTAAATAGGTTAGGATTTCCACTCTTATTCTTCAAAACTGTGAATCTTTTTCATAAGGTAATTAGGAGAGAAAATAAGAAGAGCCTTTCTATCATTTCTTTTATCAAGCGGTCCCACCTATCTAGTATTATTTAAGATATATATATAAGTAACAATTCATTTCAACCTATTTGCAGGAAGGAACTTTATGTTATGCTTTTTTTAGGCATCAACAAACTGGCAACTCCACAGGGAAGTCTTCTCTCAATAGATTTAGAACTCAGAATGCTTGGATCTATAGACCGGTAAAATTAGGTGATTGAAACTGCTTAGAAAATAGTTATACAACATGGGGAAAATGATGGTTTAAGGGAAAATATGAGATGGGATTTTTGGGAATAACTTATGGAAAGTGGGATGTGTGAGGGGAAGTGGTCCTGTATGCATAAAAATCAACAAATTTCATAACTAATAACATTTGTTTTGGAAACTTCAAGGAGAATGCTTCTGATATGCTCTTAAATATTAGAATGGAGGGAAGAAAGGGATAGAAAAAACTAGGAAGAAAACAAAACCAACTATATTAGAACAATATTGAAAGAAAAAATCTATTCCATCAGTGTCTCAAAAAGAAGATATCATAGCAACTGTATCTATCTTGTTTTCACTAATCAACAATACTTACATAATGACATCATTATGGAAAAACAGTTCTAGATTTTATTTATGATGACCATGCAAAACAAAAAACATAAAATAAAACTCAATAAACCAAAGTGATAGAAAAAAAATGTAAGACAAAAATATATACAAAAGTCATATTTACATAAAATAGAACCAGTGGTCAATATGTTTCCACATAATGTTTCAGGTGGGAACCATTGGTACTGTAAGAAAGTAATTTCTCATCTGTGTATTTAAGAAGATATGAATTTGTGCCGAGGATAAAAGCAATTTTAAATTGACCTAGCCATAACTTTTGGAATTTAAAATGTCTCCCTCTCCTAGCATGGGATGAATCCCATAGTAAGGCTTTGTCATCAATCTTAAAGTCAACAACCTTTGCTCATTTGTTGAAATACTTCCTCATTGTTTGTTGCATCCTTTTCAAAATTTCCAAGGAAAAATTCCTTTGTTCTTCGATGGCTAGCAATGTATTTATCCTTTGAGAAACATCTGAAGAATTTAATTCTTTAGTCTGTAGCATCATTTGTAGGGAAGAAAGATCTAGTTCAATACACAAAATAACCTCTTGGTCATATATGAGTTGAAAGGGAGTAAAGCCTATACTTTCTTTGATGGTAGTACAATCTTCCCAAAGAGCATAAGTTAGAAGTGTGTGCCAGTGGCGAGGTTTGTCTTCTATAATTCTCTTTATAATCCTAACCAGGTTCTTATTAGTAGAATCTGCTTGTCCATTTCCATGAGGATAATAAGCAGATGAAGTGAAATTCTTGACATCTAGTTTAGCCAGAAATTGAGTCAATTTTGCAAAAATGAAGGCTGGACCATTGTCTGTAATGATTTCTAATGGAAGGCCAAATCTGGAAAATATATTAAACTCTAGAAAAGAGATTACTTGTTCATCTTGCACATGTCTAAGGGGGACAACCTCAGTCCACTTAGTAAAGTAATCAATGGTTGTCAAAATAAAGATATGTCCTACAGAGGATGAAGGATAGGTTGTAAGGATAGGTTTTAAGGGCATGGAAGAAAGGCATTCTTTACCAACAAATTTTTATCATTTATCACAGGACCTTGCAAATTTATAATAATCACAAAAGTTCAAAGGGAAGTAATAACCATTTCTTATGATACTAAAAGAAGTATCTTTATAAGAAAAATGGCCACCAACATGGATGATAGATATTGATGATCCATGTACTTCGTGTAATATTTTTTGTTCTTCTTCATCATTTACACATCGTAGTAGCAAACCATCAACATATCTACTAAACAAGGAGTCCCCTAAAATGATATACTTAGAAGGTTCAAGGCAAAGTCTCTTTCTCTGATGAGGATCCAACTCATCTAGGCACCTTCGATACTGCAAATAATACACCAGACTCTTATACCAAGGATGCTCAGATATAAAGAGATTTTGATTTTCAATATAAAATAACGCTAAAAGAGGGTTATCTTGATCATCAAGTTCTTCACTTGGCTCAACATCCTGAGCTAAGTGAAGGGATAAGTCTTGACCCTTGATTGTCTTTGAAGTCATGACTGTCAAATCATGCTCCTGAATTTTGGCAAGCCAATGTGCAAGTTTTCCGGAAAGATTAGTTTGTGAAAGTAGAAACTTGACAGTAGGAAAAGGGAATTTTACCCGCGTATATTTTCCCAAAATAA
The DNA here is from genome assembly GCA_000966675.3 of Picea glauca. Taxonomy (NCBI): domain Eukaryota; kingdom Viridiplantae; phylum Streptophyta; class Pinopsida; order Pinales; family Pinaceae; genus Picea; species Picea glauca. The sequence continues at coordinate 313,117 of JZKD02S0893316.1, forward strand.
AATGGAGAAATTTTTCTATAGCTTTGAAAAGAGAGAAAACATGTTTCTCAATATAATAATATTTTACCTCATCATATCATAGACTTTGACTCATGTAAGCTACAAGTTTTTCAATGTTTTTGTCATCACATTGCAAGAGGATAGCAAAAATTGCTTCCTTAGTGGCATTGGTATATACTATAAAGTATTTCTCAAAATTCCATTTCACCAAAACTGGTGCAAAGCTTATCGCCTTCTTAATCCTAAGGAAATAATTCTCGACATCATCTATATAATAAAATGAACAACATTTCTTCAAAATATCATGGATTGGTTTAACCATGAAAATAAAATTAGGAACAAATCTATGAACAAAATTAATAATTCCCATGAAAGCTTGAACTTCTTTCTTGGAGGTGGGGGAAGGGAGGTTTAGAATGGAAGTAATCCTCTCAGGATCTATACTTATCCCTTAATCAGAAACAATGTGACTGAGAAGCTTACCCTTCATGACATCGAAAATAGACATGGAAGGATTCAAAGAAACACCAAATTTTCTGCAGTGCATGAGAACTTTTATAAGATGATCGAAATGATCCAACCAGTTTTTAGAATAAACAGTCAAATCATTAAGATAAACTTGGATAATATTATTAATTAGATCGTCAAAATCTATCTGCATGGCTCTTTGAAAGGTGGCACCTGCATTAGATAAACCAAATGACAT